>SJXQ01012088.1:30252-45839 GCA_006408695.1 Aepyceros melampus | reverse complement strand
ATGAAATACCAAAAGGTGAAGGGTTTTTCCCTGCCCACCAGGTAATCACACCTGACTTCCTCTGCCTAGAGGACTCTCTCCACCTTCCCCTCTCCCTTGCCCCCCCAACCCCTCCTGCTGGCTGCTCGCTGTTTCGCTGATACCCTGTCTTCCTGTCTCCCTGAGAGTATCACAGCAATTGGAAGAGATTACCCACCTGCTCCTCCCCACTTGTGTGCCCACCTAGAGCTTCTGCACCTGACCGTCCTGCTTGACTTCAGATCACCCTCAAACCCACTGGCTCAAAACAACCACTGTCCTTGAGTGTTAGGAGTGGCGGGCCCACGGGTTGACTAGGCTCAGCAAGGCAGCTCTGGTGCTGGTGTTCCCCCTCGCCTTGCAGTCAATGTCAGGGGCTGGGCTCCGCCCGCACAGGTCTGGTGCCCAGATGGGCAAGCTCCACAGCTGCAGGCTGCCCCTGTTTCTGAGTGGTCTCCCCAACATGGCAGCTGTGCTGTCCCCGGACTTCTTCCAAGGCTGCTGGCTCAGGACTCCAGTTCAGGTGGAGAGAGAGACAGGGAAAGATGGAGCACCGGGTGCCATGAAAGTCTCCCACCTTGTCTCTCCCTGCCTGGGAAGTTGTGCAGTCCTGCTTTGCTGCTGTCCTCCAGACAGCCCCCAAAGCCTGCCCAGCTTCTAAGGAGGTGGGAGATAGCTGAACAGTTTGCAGACTCTTATACTAAGGATGGAATATACTCGGCTCCTTGCTAAAGCCAAATCTCTGCACTAGTGCACTGGGTCACCTCCCTGCTTCCCTCCCTGGGCTCCATGCACCAGCATTCTCCCATCTCTCCTGCATTGTCATTGGTACTATTATTAATGATGGGGTTTTTGTAAAAAAAAGTTTTTTTCCCTCTCACCATCATTACAATGTGCCGTTATTCCTCCCATCCTCAAATAAATCCTCTTGACCCTCTTGGCCCTGGGAACTACCGCCAGCATCTTTGTTCCCCTTTGCAGGAAGCTTCTCAGAAATGCTGGCTGCCTCTAACCCCTCTTCTCATTTTCTTCCAAGAACTTGAAAGTCCTATTTGATTTGGCTTCACCTTCCAAATCTATCCAAGTATCTGGCTAGTTCTCACCACCTCCACCCCCAGCCAGCTGGGGCTTTTGCTTGAATTACTGTCATAGCCTCTTGACTGGTCTCCCTGCTTCCAACCTCACCCCTCGTTGTCTCTTTCAAGGCAGTAACCAGCATGATCTTTGTAACATGGAAGTCAGACCACGGCACTCTTTGGCTAAAAATTTCCAGTGGATCGACCTTCCATTCCTTGTTGGGATGGCTGACAAGGCCCTGTAGGAACCCTCAATGTGGGACTATAGCTCCTCCCTCTTTGACTTCATCTCCTTTCACTCTCTGTTCCTCCTTTGTTGCCATTTTTGTGGTGATTCCAGAATGTTTGCACCTGGGGGCCTTGGCATATATTTCTTTATTAGGAAGCTAAATCTCAGTCTGCCTTTAAATTTATAAATCCATGAACTATGCTAGCATAGCATTACTGGAAATGCACACCTAAGAACTATATGATCTGAAAAATCTCTTTTTTCCCTCGAGTTGGTCCCACTCAAATCATAAATACCTTTTCATAATATTTGGACATTTTTATTATGAAAACTCCAAATAGCACAATATCAAAACATTAGATGGCCCAAAATCCTTTAACTGAAAAGGAAATTAACCAAGATGCATGTATATAGCATACCAAGTGCATTTGCTGGGGCAATATGAAATAACTGGAAGATGATTGGTCAAAATGGAGTTTGAATCTTGGTTTGAAACTGCCTTTCTGATCCCTGTTTTCTCATCAGTGAAATGGGAATATTTATGTCTTTTCAACTTCATTGTCAGGGCTCAGTGATGTAATATAAACAAAGTGTCTTCTTTGGCATCTAAGAACATAATAAATACTTGGTAATTGACAATTATAAAAAAACACAAATGATTATCTGATGACTAGTCAATGTGAATTCTACATTTTCCATTTTAACAAAAAGGTGATTTACTGAGAGAACAGAACACCTGTGAGTACAAAATCAAACAGTCCCATTTTTACCATAATTAGCTTGCTAATTGAGCATCCAAATTTACCCAGTATATTTGCAAGTGTAATCAGCTATGATTCATGACTAAAGCCAGGCCTATTATGGTGAATTATGCTATTTTACAAATTAAATTCCTGAAAGATGTATGTCTTTGGCAATTATTGCAAAAAAAAAAAGTAGGTTTTTTGTATGAAATGAAAAAACAGACCTCATATCATGTGAATGAACACTTACATTTAAAAATAGCCATTAGTTGAAGCGAAGGTCCTAGCTTCATTCTGAAGCCATGTAGTTCCCTGTGGTTTAAAAGGGGAAGTTTCCATACTTTGGGAAATATGAATGGGAATAAAGGACTATTTCACATTTTACAATCATCTTCTCAAACATACCTTTTCTGTTTGGAAGCCTGAAGGTATTATTTCTCATTAACACATTTAAAAGGCATTGTTCATTGACTCAATTTTCTTCCTTTCCTGCTTGATCAGAACCCATCTGTGAGTTCCAGGCAGCTGGCGCAGAGAGCCAAGAGAAGGCTTGTCTGGCATCCAGCTTGCCTGGGCTGGGACTCAATGATTGAATACAAGTCAGGGACAGTCCCATCCTGGTTGTGCTTGTTCCCAGGAGAGACAAATGAGTTCTGTGCTCCCACTCAGGTTTCAGGTTCCAGGGGGCAGAACTTAGGAGAAAACAGATTGCAGAGGAGTCCTTCTGTAGGTCTGCTCCCCAGGGCCTCCCTTGGATACCATCCCCTTTTCTTCTGTGGCTCTTTTCTGATTTCAGACTTCCCTGGTGGCTCAGATGGTAAAGTGTCTGCCTACAATGCGAGAGACCCAGGTTCAATCCCTGGGTCAGGAAGATCTCCTGGAGAAGGAAATGGCAACCCACTCCAGTATTCTTGCCTGGAAAATCCCGTGGACTGAGGATCCTGGTAGACTACAGTCCATGAAGTCACAAAGAGTCGGACACGACTGAGCGACTTCACCTTCCTTCCTTCCCTGAGAAGCCCCCAGCCCTCCTGATCCCTCCTTGCTGCCTTATCAAAAATCTGATCTTTGGAAAGACTTTACTGTTTGTGATCATTGAATGTGAGCCTTCCACAGGATTTTAAGAACGTTCAAAGCCTTGGTTTACTTGCCCGATATTTGTCTTGTGCTCACTAGGTGGCAGGCATCATCAGAAATGGTAGAGACAGATAAAGCCACGGCCCCTAGAGTGTTTTACCTCCTAGAGGGAGAGATGGGGAATTAATGCCTAGACTTCTGGGACGGTGAGCCAGGAGAACTGCTGAGGGCCAGCACTGCGTCTGAGTTACCTGGATCTCCCAGCAGGCAAGTTCCATAGTCTGCATCTCAGTGTCCTCATTGTCAGTGAACCTATTTCTTGGGGTAAGGATGAAATAATTGGCTAAATGCTATTGGTTGAGTTTAGTGGCCCATGAGGCAACTTAGAGGTTTGCAAGTGATATGATCTCTTCTCATATTCGGCAGACTTGAACTGAATTTGCTTCGAGGTAATTCTATGTGCAAGTGGAAGGTTTTGCTCAGACCAGGGCCCTGAAAACTATGACCCATGGACCAAATCTGTCCTGTTACCTGTTTTTGTGAGCTGAGAATTATTTTTTACCACCTTGATTCATTATGTTCTAAGTGGTTATTTAAGTACCCACGTTAATAGCCTCAATTATGCTGGGAAAGATTGAGGGCAGGAGGAGCAGAGGACGACAGAGGATGAGATGCTTGGATGGCATCACCGAGTCAATAAACATGAGTTTTGGTAGGCTCTGGGAGTTGGTGATGGACTGAGAGGCCTGGCGTGCTGCACTCCATGGGGTCGCAAAGAGTCAGACACGACTGAGCAACTGAACTGAGTCTAAAACATTAACTGTCCGGCCCTTTAGAGAAGAAGTTTGCCAAGCCCTAGTCAAGACCATCTTTGTCTACTAGAACTTTGCACAGTGATGGAAAATGTTCCGTATCTGTGTGCTTGAATACAGTAACCACGAACCTGATGTGACTCTGAGTGCTTGAAATATGCTGAGTGTGACTGAGAGACTGAATTTGAAAATTGCACTTCATTTTAATTCATTTAAATTGAAACAGCTACACGTAACCAGTGGCTATCACATTTGCCAGAGCAGCTTTAGACCACTTAAGTCTGAAGATTCTGTATTCTCTCAGTGTTCTTGTCTCTCAATTTAATCAACTTCCCAGAGGCTGTTTGAGTCAAGAGGAAAGCAGCACTCCTAATCAGATTTTGGGGGCCCGGACTGGCTTTCACTATCTGCTAGAAAATGCTTAATGGAAAGTGCTAGAAAAATGTGTGTGAACATACACTTACTTCCTCTTAAAGCTGTATCCATGACATCTGCTGTTGTTTGGGGTAAGACAGTTGGCTTTTTCAAACCCAGAAGGCCCCAAATTAAGGAAGTCTTAATCGTCTTTAGAATTCAGGCTGCACGCAGTGAAAACCTCACTTAGCGAAGCTATATTTCCTTCCATCCCTGCTTACAGAGCTAAAACTAAAGTTAGCTTTCCAGGGCACCCAAAGCTGGTGCTCTGGGACAACCCAGAGGGATAGGATGGGGAGGAAGGTGGGAGGGGGGTTCAAGTTGAAGGGGGACACGTGTACCTGTGGCAGATTCATGTTGATGTATGGTAAAAACCATCACAATATTGTAAAGTAATTATCCTCCAATTAAAATAAACGAATTAAAAAAAATAAAGTTAGCTTCCCATCCCCCGTAGGCTAACTTCAGCCCTAGGGCATTTCTTTCATAAGATTGCCTAGAACAGCTAGGAGTCATCACTACATGTCATCATTAGGAATATTGTCAAGCAATTTCCCCTTAAAGTAAAACTGCAGTTGGCATTCTGGGAATGTCATGTAAGTATGGTGTATTGTATATTTGAAAGTTGCTAAGACAGTAGATCTTAAAAGTTCTCATCAGAAGAAAAAAAACTTGGAACTATGTGTGGTAACTAAACTTACTGTGGTGATCATTTTGCAATATATTGAATCATTATGTTGTACACTAACCTACTCCAAGGAGAATTTCTTTTAACTATTTTGCTGTATTTCACTATTCATTCATTTATGCATTTATTCTTTCATTCATGTATTTTACAAACATAATCAGCATTAAGTGCTGATTGTTTTACCTGAGGGCACACAAAACCCTGCTCTCTCGAAGCTAACATTTTCATGCAAAATAGATATAAAACAAATAAGCACATAAACCAGAAGTGCATAAATGATCCACAGGATTATTCTGATTGTGCTAAAGACATGAAAGAAATAAAGCACAGTAGTCTAATACAGAGTATATACATCTCTCTCTGCCACAGCTGACTTATCTGTAAAATGGGAATAATAATAGAGGTCTACAATTCCAGAATCCCTAAACTGAAAGCTTTGTCCTAACTCAGCTGATGGTAAGCACAACTTAATCTGAACTCATTTGGAGGTGAATCTTAGACCAGAACCAGATGATCTAGTGTTTGTCGTTTTTGTTCTTCTTTTTTAAATCCCACTTAGAGTGGACAGTCCTGTGCTTTACTGCACAAATTTTTATGTGTTTGATTATGAGAGGCTGCCCCAGATTCCAGCTGGAGTGTTACATAATATGAGGTACATGCATCACATTGCCTTCTAAAATCTGAAAAATTCTGAGTTCCAAAACACATCTAGTTGCAAAGGTTGTGGATAAGGGATCAAAGACCTGTAATGCTGCCCTCGTGGGGTTAATATGAAGATGAAATGAGTGAGTTAATATATGTAAAGCATGGCAAACTTTGCCCAGCATATGCTAAATGCAGTCTAAGTTAATTACTGCTCCTGTCTTTATCACTCTTATTACATGGGAGGGTGTTTAGAAAAGTTGCTCAGAGACGGCCTCTTTGGGAATGTGTCATTTAAGCAGACACCCAGGGGATGAGAATGACCTGGCTGTGGGAAGAGGAGGAGAAAGATCATTTCAGGAAGTGGGAACAGCAAGTGCCAAGACTGGCTCAAACGAAGAACAGAACATAGGCCGGATATCTGCCATGCCGTCAAAGAGGGGAAAAGTGGTTCAAGGTCAGTGTGGCAGGCTGGAGTCAGAACAGGCATGATAGAAACAATGGCAGAGACTTTGGACTTCATTCAAAACGCAATGAGTGATCACTGTAGTTGGTCTGATTCATGTTTATAAAGACTGCTCTGATGCTCTTGATGGATGAATTGTAGAGAAAGATGGGAGTCAAGGAGACCAGGTTTGAGTCCAGTGTGATGATAGTCCGGGTGAAACCTCATGGTGAAGTGGAGTAGGGGTGGGAATAGACAAGGAGAAAAATGGACAGGTGCAAGAAAACATGTAGAAATGGGAGGAAAAGACTTAATAAAATAATAAATTAACAAGCTTTAGGTGTGCAAAGATGTGTGAAGAAGCTCTTTGAACTCCTTCTTTAACCATCTTGCAGTAGGGAAAATGCTGAGGGAAAATTTTGCTTATTTATCTCCTATTAAAGGAATTAAGGGAAGTAGGCAGTAGATTTATTAGATATGAGCATGACTGGTTGATTCAGTCAGTTGAGGGGATGAAAGCATTAGTTGAGCTGGAAAGCTGTTGTAGAGACCTAGGCTAGACCATCCCATGGATGAACACAGGCAAAATGAAAACCAGTGTTCTGGAGGAAAATATTGATAGAAATTCTGAAACTTGAGAGCGAGTCTATGGTTAAACCACCCCCTATGCAAGGCAAGCTTGAGTTAATAGGGTGGTTAGTGAAACTCTTCATTACGTCCCATATTCCCTCTTAAGGTCTTTTTTGCCCAGGGTCCAGGTGTTTCTCATACTAAACACAGATGCCCAACAATTACCTGTAAGAGTAGGTTACCACATGTCCCAGTTGGTCTGAGAGAGTCTTTGTGCCTGTAGTCTGGGCATAAATTATTAAAGCCCCTCCCTTTTCATTCCCATGAGTATCCTGTTTGATCAATTGGGGATCACTTTCCAAATCTGTGTAATGTGAACCCGATGTGTAGGGAAAATGTTCATCCGCAAGTCATCTTGGAGATGATTTCCAAAAATAGTCCAAGAGGAAAGTGGGCTTATAGAGCCAAAATATCAGGAGTTGGGTGACCATAAACAGATCAGTTAATATCGCTGAGCTGTGTCTCAGTCTGTAAAATGTTTCCCTACTTAGCATATCAGGAGGCTCAGATGTGGTAAAGGACTCTTGTAACGTGTACCAAAGTGGGCTTAACAAGCAAATGTTAATTGCACTAAAGGTTTTCTCACCAGATGTTGCATTTCAGACTTTGGCAGCATATTGACGGCTCTTGCATTGTACATTCTAAGTAACAGGGAACAGGAAAATGCTGCTTCCCCAAGCTGAAAAGCGATATAACAAAAGCTAAGATGCTGAAAGCGAAATATGTAAGTTTTTATGAACCTCAGTAATTGACAACTACAGTCATGGGGTGGGGGCGGGGATGCTACTTAGACAGTTGGGAACAGTAAACCTGAACTGTTGATTTTTCAAATGGAGCAAAAGAGGCAGCAAACAAGAGTTTTAAATTCTGGATCTTGGTGTATTTTAAACGGGTGATTTATTCTTTCTTATACTTTCAGGTGTTTCCAATGTGGACATTGAAGAGACAGTTCCCTATCCTTTTTAACATGATCCTAATTTCTGAACTCCTTGGGGCTAGATGGTTTCCTAAAACTCTGCCCTGTGATGTCACTCTGGATGCTCCAAATGCCCATGTGATTGTGGACTGCACAGACAAGCATTTGACAGAAATTCCGGGAGGTATTCCTGCCAATGCCACCAACCTCACCCTCACCATTAACCACATAGCAGGCATCTCTCCAGCCTCCTTCCACCAGCTGGACCATCTGGTGGAGATCGATTTCAGATGCAACTGCGTACCTGTTCGACTGGGGCCAAAAGACAACGTGTGCACCAAAAGGCTACAGATTAAACCCAACAGCTTTAGCAAACTCACGTATTTAAAATCTCTTTACCTGGATGGAAACCAGCTTCTAGAAATACCTCAGGATCTTCCTCCCAGCTTACAGCTGCTGAGCCTGGAGGCCAACAACATCTTTCTGATCATGAAGGAGAATCTAACAGAACTGGCCAACCTAGAAATACTCTACCTGGGCCAAAACTGTTACTATCGTAACCCTTGTAATGTTTCATTTACTATCGAAAAAGATGCTTTCCTAAATATGAGAAATTTAAAATTGCTCTCCCTAAAAGATAACAATATCTCAGCTGTCCCCACTGTTTTGCCGTCTAGTTTGACAGAACTCTATCTTTACAATAACATCATTACAAAAATCCAAGAAGATGATTTTAATAACCTAGTCAACTACAAGTTCTTGATCTGAGTGGAAATTGCCCTCGTTGTTATAATGTTCCATTTCCTTGCACACCCTGTGAAAATAATTCTCCCCTACAGATTGATCTAAATGCTTTTGATGCATTGACAGAATTGCAAGTCTTACGTCTACACAGTAACTCTCTTCAGCATGTGCCTCAAAGATGGTTTAAAAACATTAACAAACTTAAAGAACTAGATCTTTCCCAAAACTTCTTGGCCAAAGAAATTGGGGATGCCAAATTTTTGCATCTTCTTCATAACCTTGTCAACTTGGATCTGTCTTTCAATTATGATCTTCAGGTCTACCATGCAGTTATAAATCTATCAGATGCATTTTCTTCACTGAAAAAATTGAAAGTTTTGCGAATCAAAGGCTATGTCTTTAAAGAGCTGAATAGTTTAAACCTCTTCCCATTACGTAATCTTCCCAACCTTGAAGTTCTTGATCTTGGCACTAACTTTATTAAAATTGCTGACCTCAGCATATTTAAACAATTTAAAACATTGAAATTCATTGATCTTTCAGTGAATAAAATATCACCTTCAGGAGATTCAACTGAAGGTGGTTTCTGCTCTAACATGAGAACTTCTGTAGAAGGCCATGGGCCCCAAGTCCTTGAAGCATTGCATTATTTCAGATATGATGAGTATGCAAGGAGTTGCCGGTCCAAGAGCAAAGAGCCTCCTTCTTTCTTACCTCTTAGTGAAGATTGTTACATGTATGGGCAGACCTTGGACCTTAGTAGAAATAATATATTTTTTATCAAGTCTTCTGATTTCCAGCATCTTTCTTTCCTCAAATGCCTAAACTTATCAGGAAATAGCATTAGCCAGACGCTTAATGGAAGTGAATTTCAGCCTTTAGTGGAGTTGAAATATTTGGACTTCTCTAACAATCGGCTTGATTTACTTTACTCAACGGCATTTGAGGAGCTGCACAACCTGGAAGTCCTAGATATAAGTAGTAACAGCCATTATTTTCAATCAGAAGGAATTACTCACATCTAAATTTTACCAAGAACCTCAAGGTTCTGAAGAAACTGATGATGAACTATAATGACATTGCTACCTCCACCAGCAGGACCATGGAGAGTGAATCTCTTCAAATCCTGGAGTTCAGAGGCAACCATTTGGATATTTTATGGAGAGATGGTGATAACAGATACATAAAATTCTTTAAGAATCTGCTAAACTTAGAAGAGCTAGACATCTCTGAAAATTCTCTGAGTTTCTTACCTTTGGGAGTTTTTGATAGTATGCCTCCAAATCTAAAGACTCTCTCCTTAGCCAAAAATGGGCTCAAGTCTTTCATTTGGAAAGGACTGCAGAGTCTGAAGAATCTAGAAACTTTGGACCTCAGCTTCAACCAGCTGAAGACTGTCCCTGAGAGATTATCCAACTGTTCCCACAGCCTCAAGAAACTCATACTTAAGAATAATCAAATCAGGTGCCTGACAAAGTATTTTCTCCAAGGTGCTTTCCAGTTGCGACATCTCGACCTCAGCTCAAATAAAATTCAGGTTATCCAAAAGACGAGTTTTCCAGAAAACGTCCTCAACAATCTGAACATTTTGTTTTTGCATCACAATCGATTTCTGTGCAACTGTGATGCTGTGTGGTTTGTCTGGTGGGTTAACCATACCGAGGTGACTATTCCTTACTTGGCCACAGATGTGACTTGCGTGGGACCAGGAGCACACAAGGGCCAGAGTGTCGTCTCTCTGGATCTATATACCTGTGAGTTAGATTTGACTAACTTCATCCTGTTCTCACTTTCCATATCAGCAGTTCTCTCTCTGATGATGATCACAACAGCAAACCATCTCTATTTCTGGGATGTGTGGTATAGTTATCATTTCTGTAAAGCCAAAATACAAGGGTATCGACGTCTGATATCACCAAATTCTTGCTATGATGCTTTCATTGTATATGACACTAAAGACCCAGCAGTGACAGAGTGGGTTTTGGACGAGCTGGTGGCCAAATTGGAAGACCCGAGAGAGAAGTGTTTTAATTTATGTCTTGAGAAAGAGACTGGTTACCAGGGCAGCCTGTTCTGGAAAATCTTTCCCAGAGCATACAGCTTAGCAAAAAGACAGTGTTTGTGATGACAGACAAGTACGCAAAGACTGAGAATTTTAAGATAGCATTTTACTTATCCCATCAGAGGCTCATGGATGAAAAAGTGGATGTAATCATCTTGATATTCCTTGAGAAGCCCCTTCAGAAGTCCAAGTTTCTCCAACTCCGGAAGAGGCTCTGTGGCAGTTCTGTCCTTGAGTGGCCAACAAACCCACAGGCTCACCCGTACTTCTGGCAGTGTCTGAAAAATGCCCTGGCCACAGACAATCACGTGACCTACAGTCAGGTGTTCAAAGAGACAGCCTAGCCGTTCTTTGCTGAATGTGACTGCTACCAAGGAGAAGCTCAGCTGCCTTGATCGGCTCACCCATGTCTTGCCAGAAGAGCATTTTAAAATTCTCCAAGCCCTGGGATTGCCCATATTGGAGAGGAGTCACCAATACATGACAAAGGAAGTGGAAAAATAGGATTTATATAAGCATCAAGTCATCTTTCTCAGCTCTCTCTGTCTCCATTTGCACTTGAGTCTTTGTCTTCTGCCCTTGCATAAAATACTGTTGGGAGAAGGGTGGCAAGTAGAGGATATGGGACTTTGATTCTCTTGTAATTGTGATTATTACATATACACACAGTCACCAAGAACTGCACTTCTACCCTTGAGAGGCACTAGTATGTATAAAAATAGGGTTAAAAAAAAGGCTCAGAGTCTGCTTATATGGCATTAAAATGTACCGGTTAATCAGTGGTAAAAATAAAGACACAGTTAACTCCTCAGCCAATTGACTCAACCATCTAGTGCCCCGTTCTGTGCAGACCAAGTGCTGGCCCCCAGCAGGTGGTTGCAGCTCAAGCGCTCCTTGCTCTTTCTCTCCTGGGCCTGTTATTGGGTTCTTTGGGGAAACAGAAACATCTTTGTCATCAATGGACATAGTCTACTTACAAGTGGGAGAAGAATAAAGCGCTCTGACTTTGACTAAAAGTCATGCTCTTTACTTTTGATGATAATTTACCTGCTTAAATATGGCTCTGGACTAAATGTTTCTTTCCCCCCACGTTCATACGTTGAACTCCTAATCCCCCAGTGTGATGGTGTTGGGAGGTGGGGTTTTTAAGAAGTGGTTAGGTCATGAGACTGGAGCCCTCATGATGCGATTACTGCCTTAGGAGAAGCAGTCAGGAGACTAACTTGCTGTGTTCCCACCATGTGAGGGTATGGAGAGAGGCTGGCAGTCTATAACACACAGGAGGACCCTCAGCAGAACCACATCATGTTGGCACTCTGATCTCCTTCAGACTGGCTTCCATGCTTCAGACTTGTGAGAAATAAATGTTTGTTCTTTAAATCATGCAGTTTGTGATGTTTTGTTACAGCAGCTGAGCTAAGACAGATTTTTTATCTGCATGGCAAAGTACTGTTTCCAAAGAAAAGTTGCCTCATCCAATGATCTTTCAAACTGCTTTATTAACTAATACTGTATACTTGTAATTATCTGAAAACTTGATCCATCAATATCAGACAGCTTTGATGATAAACTCTAAAGGAGATCCCCAAGAGCATATATTTATTTAGAGTTAGCAAGAAGGGATGACAGTCACATGGATTCCTTTAAATTTGGAGGCTGGGGGAGGAACAGAGGTTTACCACCATTAACACTGAGAAAGCTTCAGTCTTGAGCTTTGGCTTCAGTACTCAAAAAAACAAACAAACCAAACACCAGAAAGGACCAAGATGTTCTGAAGACACATACTTTCTAAGTGTGTATAAATTTGCATGAGTCCAAAGTCTGAAATGTGACCTGTTTGTTTTTATTTCATGAAATAAGTTATCTATAGAGGTGTCTGTGCCCTTTGGAAGATAGCTTCAAATCCCAGACTTCAAATTATCTGGAAGGTAACTGTGTTTTCTTCATATATGGAAAAGCCAAAAGTTTTACTCTGAGGATGGCTATATGTATTATTTCCAAAGGACATGTAATCAATAAGGGTCAAAACTCCCAAATTAATCTCTGGAATCAACAGAGCCAACAATCTGACAGCCTCGGTAAACTCGATTGTACTTCATAGGTGCCTACGTGAAAACAAAGATAACGTCATAAAAATTGGCTATTGGCATCATAAATTTCTTCTATTAAAACACATAACTATGCAAGGTTTAGGTTATTTTGGTGATTTATAAACCATGAAGCACTTGAAGACAAACATCATCTGAAATGAACCAAGAGGAAGGGAAACTGACAACACAACTCAGAAGCCACAGCGGGTTTCAGTGTGAGGCTGTGCGCAGTGGTTTGTTGTAGGAAATGACCCAAAGCACAGTGACAGGTGGTTTTCATGTTAATTCCTTTGGATCTTGACAAGTCACTCTGTTACTCTCCTGAGGGTCCTCTGTGGAGTCCTGTACCATTAGAGTCGTTCATAGATGGCTCGGCTCGAAAGCCACCAACTCAGGCCACCAGGAGAATATAACTGCTAGGTCCTCTGCCAAGCTCTGAGTGTGGAAGAGACTCCGGATTGTCCACGGATCCCATGCTACCATGAAGGGGTTCCCAACACCTTCCAGCCCTGAACCTGTCCTTCCTCCTCAGATAGAGACTGTACCTTAGCACGACTTGGGCATTTGTAGGATCCAAGCCAAGAGAGGCATTGGGCAGGTAAGTGTTATGGCTGCAAAAAAGGAGAAACACACAGCTGCAGTCCATAGAGCAGAGAAAGGCTGAGTATAACTGCAACCCCACGGCTGAGTCAAGGGCTCTTAACGTCTCTTGGCCCATCATCACGTCTGCTCCCAGCTCTGTCCAAACAGTCTTAGGTCCAGCTGATCTCTTACATGTAGTCAGGGAGTACAGAGTACATGAGAGGGGCCCCAGTGATGTAACAATCTGGGTGTCATCTTGTCTTGTTCCCGTGGAAGCTGACAGGGACAGCAAGGATGCACACGCCTCTTTTTCAGGAGGCTGTCCCTGCCCCCCCCCCCAATAAAACACGCTTTTCGTTGACCTCTCGTGGTCCTACCAAGGGGATCCAGCTTGCATCTCCTGTAAGGTATTTATGGCCCTGTTTTACAACGAGGGGTGGGGACACCTCTTCTGCACACACTCATGTGGGCAGAGAACCCTGGCTAGCGGGCAGATTGACCAGCTGGGTGGTGGGATGCCGGACCTCAGGAGCAGTTGGTAGTGGGACACGAGTCCCCTCTGCTGGAAGTCTGAACCCTTGAGCCTAAGAAACACCGGGAATTCCTTGTCTCTCCAGAAATACAAATATCAGTGTGGGAGGAAAACGACCACAGAATGTGATTGAGGGCGACTCCAAAGGAGATGTTCTCTGAAGAACACGAGGCCTGAAAATGAATCCATGTCATTGAGTTAATGTAATGAAGGCAAACATGAGACGCGCCAGCCGACCAACATAGTGAGGGGGGACGGCCACAAAGAGCGAAAAAGCCCCAAACTCGTGAGGAGCTTGTGTGGTGGAAGGCCTGGTGACACGGGGGCCATCCACGCTGGTGACGGGGAGATGGCAGCAGGGCACTTGCACCCTCTTTGAGGGTTTTATATCTCTTCTTTTGTCTCCCCCCTCCCTCTCAGCTTCCTTTTCGGCTTTAGGGCCCACAGCCAGTCTCGTGTCCTGCACAAGAATGAAGAGAAGGAGCCGCTGTTGCAGGCGGATTCTTCTGTTGGGAAGCACTGGTTTGGTGTGCTTAACATCCTGGTTTAACACTGGTCTCTTTCCCACACACGCGGAGTCAATCCCCACCTGCTTCAGTGAGCCTGCGCTTCTGAATTGGCATGGTGGAACTTTCCCTGGCTGACATGGGCCAGACTCTCCGTCACATTAAAATTCGTATTCTTTCAACTTATCTCAATTTTCAAGCATGTAGGTAAGAAACTGGATGAGATCTGGTGCTCTGCCTTCAAGATTACCCTGCTCTTGGGTTGTAAGTATTGACAGTTTCTAACATGTTTGCCATGACATTTCAGTGGTTGTATTTCTTTGCATAAACATCCCATCTCCCTCTTGATGATTTATATTACGGTTTCGGAAGAGCCCAGACTAATTGACTGAGGAGGTTTGAGTGCCAGTGTCTCACAAGCACCCTCCAGAAACAGTCTGTTAGTTTCTGGCGGGTAAGAGGAAGTCCCTGTGGCCGTGTGGCAATTTTCATACATCCCTAGAGCCCACCAGTGGTCACAGTGAGATGGGCAGATGCTTCTAACACAAGAAAACGGTTCTCAGTATCCCGGCTGGTGATACCCCTGAAGCAAAGCCCAGAGACAGACAGCTAGAACACCGTCTTTGTCTTGTATGATTCACATGGCTGCTTCACTCGTCACTGGCCAAGGAGATGCAGTGGGTCAGACATCCCAGAGGCTTTGGCAATAGTGAATTGCATGAGCCGTAGACTTTGGTAGGAACATCTCCATGAACCCGTATCTGAGGCCCTTTGTCCAGGGGGACTGTGCTGCTAAAAAAACTGGCAGGGAGCGGGAGGAGTGTGGACTCTTTAGGCAGTTAGAGCCGGCCTGCTGTCCTGAAGTCGCCTTGAAACAGCCCACCAAGCAGGGCCTTGGAATCAGGTGGCATGCCGTAAACGGGCTTCCCTGGCGGCTCAGTGGCTCAGTCTCATAGAGAGTCTACCTCCTAAGCGGGAGGCCTGGCTTCAACCCCTGATCCCGGAAGATCCCCTGGGGGAGGAAATGGCAACCCACTGGAGTATACTTGCCCGGGAAATCCTATGGACAGAGGAGCCTGGTGGGCTACAGTCCCTGGGATCGCAAAAGAGTCAGACATGACTTAGCAACTAAACAACAAGAAATGCATTAAATAACAATCTTTTATAGGGCTCATCTCTCTCCCCTGGGTCCTCCTTTCCCACCATTTAGTTGCCCTTCAATGAAAGTGGAATGGGAAGAATTAACTGCAAAATCATCACCAATTTGCTCTTCCTCTTGAGGGCAGGCCCCCAAGGGAATCACAGGTGAGGAGAAAGCAAGAAGGATCTTGGGAAGAAGGGCATAAGATGAAGTCACTGGTACCTGGACAGTGTTATCTAG
>SJXQ01012088.1:3121-24740 GCA_006408695.1 Aepyceros melampus | reverse complement strand
TGTATATCTAATTGCTAGATAAGTTTTTAAATACTGACTCACAGGCTCTCTACCTGGTATGATACAAATTGGTAACAGACAGTTCATGGGCCTGAACCTCTCTTGACCACTTTGTGAGGAGTACAAATATGAATAAGCCAAAATCCCTGCCTTCAAGAAGCTTAGAGTCTACTTGGTAAGTTAGAATTGTTATCAGTTCACTATAATACAGGGACAATAAAATAAATGCTAGTAATAGTAAGCCAAAACTGTGTAAATATGGTAAACCTTTAAGTAATATCGAAGGTGAATGTGTTCCCATGGGTGGGGCCAGGTGAAAGTTTGTAGGCTTGAAAGAGATGGCAGTAGTGATTAGTTCATTATAACTAAGATTGGATCATATTGGTTTTGAACCCAAATTCAAAGGGTTGAGGTTGAATTCCTTATACTAATGCTGAACATCTCATATCTCATGAGTAATACAGGGCATCAATCCTGGGAGGAAGCAGAGGGTATTAAATGCAGAAAAAATAAGGTGCTAAGAATAGCCCCATATGATGGCCATCAGTTTTCCTGTGTAAAGACATTTTAAGGTCACGAGCATATTAGGTCAGTTCTAATGCTAATGTAGAAATAGGCTTTCATAACTGTAATCCCTTTTCTTCTAATTTATTATTAACATAATTATCATGATTTACATTTTTTCTATTTTCCTCCTTCAGGTAGTAATTCTAACAAAGCTAATGGACGGAGCAAATCAGTCTGTGGTGTCAGAGATCGTGCTCCTGGGACTTACCAACTCCTGGGAGATCCAGCTACTCCTCTTTGTGTTCTCATCCACATTTTATGTGGCAAGCATGATGGGAAACTCTCTCATTATTCTCACTGTGACTTGTGACCCTCATTTACACTCTCCCATGTACTTTCTGTTGGCCAACCTCTCCTTCATTGACATGGGAGTTTCTTCTGTCACTTCTCCCAAGATGATTTATGACCTTTTCAGAAAGCATAAAGTCATCTCCTTTAGAGGCTGCATCACTCAGATCTTCTTCATCCACATCGTTGGTGGTGTGGAGATGATGCTGCTCATAGCCATGGCCTTTGACAGATATGTTGCCATATGTAAGCCTCTCCACTATCTGACCATCATGAACCCTAGAATGTGCATCTCCTTTTTAGTGGCTGCCTGGATAATAGGCTTTATCCACTCCATGATTCACTGCCTTTTGTGGTAAACTTACCCTTCTGTGGCCCAAATGTGTTGGACAGCTTTTACTGTGACCTTCCTCGGTTGATCAAACTTGCCTGCATAGACACATACCAACTAGAGTTCATGGTCTTGGCCAACAGTGGATTCATCTCTATTGGCTCCATCTTCATTCTGATCATTTCCTACATTGTCATAATTCTCACTGTTCAGAAACACTCTTCAGGTAGTTCATCTAAGGCTCTGTCCACACTTTCAGCTCACATCACTGCAGTATCTCTGTTCTTTGGTCCTTTGATTTTTATCTATACATGGCCATTTCCTTCCACACACCTGGATAAGTTTCTGGCCATCTTTTATGCAGTTCTCACTCCTTTCCTGAATCCAGTCATTTATACATTCAGGAATCAAGAAATGAAAGTGGCAATGAGGAGAGTATGCAGACAGTTAGTGAGTTATAGAAAGATCTCTTTAGTGATGCCTGTATTGTAATGCCCTTGTTAATTACTGATGTTCAGTGCTGATGATCAAACTCAGAGAAAAACTTTTCTTTATCCTACTTTGATTTTATTACGCACACTGTTAGCAAGTCCACTTTGTCTTTCACTTAGGAGGTAGCAAAATTCACTTTTGAAAAGAGAAAAGGAATTATATATGAAGCATTTATGTTCAAATATTATAGTAATCTGAGCCTCAGATCCTAAGGAATAATGCTTATGTGCAGTAACTATTAGAAATACAAAACACAAACACTTTTTTAAGGCCTTAAGAACAGGGAGAACCTGTCTGGCTCCTTTTAACAAAGCATGCCTCATGGTCAGGAATTCCTAACACCCAATAGGAGATGTGCTGAGGACTGAACTGAGTCTTCCTATTGGATGCTGCAGCTTGCCCACATTCTACCCTTCCTTTGGCTCTCTGCCAGGGCTGTGCAAAGATGGCAGAATCTTTAAGAGCAAACACACAGTATCTTTGAGAACAAACATGTATGAGGTCACGTATCTCTCAGTAGAAACCAACGGAACTGTTCTTGGAATACAAAGACTGAGAAATACGAGGATTTTCTCTGTGATTAGATTTATGCTGCTCAAACCCCATTACATTTTCATGTCTGTTTTCTTCCTATGTCTTCCTCTTTAATTTTCTTCAGCCATTTATGGTCTCTGAGCTAGGGAAAACTTTTCCCCCTTTCCTTGCCTCTCTCTTTTTCTTCCCCTCCCATTATTCCTCTTCCTTTCCCCACTTCCCAGAATTTGCTGCTCTTTTCCCTTTGAACTTCCCTTACTGTTGCCCCTTTAAAATTGCCCTCTTGTAATTATTATAAATTACTTCCTCAATCAGTTTCATGTTTTGAAAGACTGATTGTTTTGGTCCTGGGAGCTGAGCCCTGGAATGTGAGTGAAAGGAGAATAACTAAATGGCAAGGGTAGAGCTCACTTACAGAAGTTTCTTTCATATTTTCAACTGACTCACAGTAAGGGACACTGTGTATGCTATAATACATACCACACTCCATCTCCATAAGGAACTTAAAAGAACTTAAAGTTTTACATAATTATATTTATTTTTTGAAAAATAGTTTCTTCTTCTCCTTCATCTTTTTTTCAACTTCTGTTTATAGTCAATTTTTTGAACAGAATCTATGCTAAGAAAATGAAACAATAGATGGATAGTAATATTTACCACTTCTAGTTCAAAGCGGAATGAATAAGATAAATGTGTTATGCCATTATGATAGTGAATGTAAGACTCTAGTCTTGATTTAATATAATATTTGGTAATACAGCATTTCTAAGTTTTTTTTTTAAATAAATCCATCAAAGCTGAGCTGTGCAAACTTTGTCAGAATTTTAACACATGATTATTTTGCTTCCAACTCATTACTTGAAATTATATATATATATATATCCTCTTATAAAGACTTTGGTTATTATACAAAATGAGATAAGCAACTGGATTTTGAACTAGGAAACAAGAGGCTTACATTTTCAGTGTAAGCTGAAAATGGATCATTCTGGCTGCTTCATGCTTCAGAGCTTCAAGGATGTAGTCAGGGAAATTATTAGAGTCATTGCAATAATTCTAGCAAGAGATAATACTGACTTAGATCAGAGTGATAAAGGTAGAGGTAGTGAGACATGGTACAGTCTCGATAGACTGACATGATACGTAATGAAATGTCCAGCACTATAGATATCCTTGATGATTTGGAAACTGTGAAATAGTGCACCTCATTGCAGAATTTTCATGTAAAAATAAACAAAACCCCAAATCTACAAAATTATGAAAGGTACTAATAGGGTAAATACACACTTAGTCACTAACTTTAAAAAAGACTCCAGAATAAAGAGGCATTTGAAGCTTTAAAAAGGAGTCTGAGGGAAATAAAGTGAAGTGATCCCTTACACAATAGCTCAATAGCACAATCAGTGACACAGGATTAATATATTGTCAAGGCCCAGCTCAAGATTTTGGGCCATATTAATGATATGTTTTTAATGGTATGGGATGGTATGGGAGGATGGGGGGGGGGGGTTCAGGATGGGGAACATAAGTATACCTGTGGTGGATTCATGTCAATGTATGGCAAAACCAATACAATATTGTAAAAAATTAGCCTCCAATTAAAATAAATAAGTTTATATTTTTTAAAAAAATAAATAAATAGAGAAAGCACACTGGGCTTTCAATAAATGAAATGATGTAAACAAAGGAAGGACTGATGCTGAAGCTGAAACTCCAATACTTTGGCCACCTGATGCAAAGGGCTGATTGTTTTGAAAAGACCCTGATGCTGGGAAAGACTGAAGGCAAGAGGAGAAGGGGATGACAGAGGATGAGATGATTGGATGGCATCAATGACTCAACGAACATGAGTTTGGGTAAACTCCGGGAGTTAGTGATGGACAGGGAGGCCTGGCATGCTGCAGTTCATGGGGTCACAAAGAATCGGACATGATTGAGCAACTGAACTAAACAGAACTGAATGAGTAGAGGTCAGAAATGCTGCTAAACATCCTACAATGCACAGGATAACAGCATAGCCCACCCCCAGGACAAAGACTTATTCAGCCCTGTATATGTCAAATTGAGAAAATATAAATTCTACATTAAATTCTTCATAAAATTCTAAGTTTCTTTAGTGAAAAGTCTGAGTGTTTTATACTATTCTATTCTCCCAGGACACTTGCTCTTTGAAAGACACACTATGACAAACCTAGACAGCATATTAAAAAGCAGAAGCATTACTCTGATGACAAAAGTCCATCTAGTCGAAGGTATGGTTTTTCCAGTAGTCATGTATAGATGTGAGAGTTGAACCATAAAGAAAGCTGAGTGCCAAAGAATTGATGCTTTTGAACTGTGGTGTTGGACTCTTGAGAGTCCCTTGAACAACAAAGAGATCAAATCAGTCAATGCTAAACGAAATTAGCTCTGAATATTCATTGGAAGGACTGATGCTGAAGCTGAAGCTCCAACACTTTGGCCACCTGATGCAAAGAACTAACTCACTGGAAAAGACCATGATGCTGAGAAAGATTGAAGGTAGGAGGAGAAGGAGATGACAGAAGATGAGGTGGTTGGATGGTATCACCAATTCTATGCACATGAGTTTGAGCAAGCTCCGGGAGTTGGTGATGGACAGGGAAGCCTGGTATGCTGCAGTCCATGGGGTCACAAAGAGCTGGAGACAACTGAGTGACTAAACTGAACTGAACTGATTCTCCCAGGTGTGTGTGTGTGTGTGTGTATATATATATATACACACCCCACATCTTTATCCATTCATCTGTTGATGGACACTTAGATTGCTTTCCTGTCTTATCTTCTGTAAATACTGATGATATAAACTTCCGGGTGCATGTATCCTTTTGAATTATGTTTTTCTCCAGATATATGTCTAGGAGTAGGACTGGAGGATCATATGGTAACTCTATTTTTAGTTTCTCAAAGAATCTCCTTACTGTTCTCCATAGTGGCTGTTCCCATTTACAGTCCCATCAACACTGTAGGAGGTTCTTTTTCTCCACACTCTCTTCAACATTTATGGTTTGTAGATTTTTTAATGTTGGCCATTCTGACCAGTGTGAGGTAATACCTCATTGTAGCTTGATTTGCACTTCTCTAATAATTAGCTTTGTGAATATCTTTTCATATGTCTTTTGGTCATCTGTATATCTTCTTTGGAGAAATCTTTTGGAGAAATCTGCTCATTTTTTTTATTGAATTGTTGATATTGAGTTCTATACATTGTTTCTATATTTGGAAGAGTAATTCCTTATCATTTTCATTGCTTACAAGATGTTCACTCATTCTATAGGTTGTTTGGTTTTTGTTGTTTTTCTTATGGTCCCCTTTGCTATGCAGAAGCTTTTAAGTTTTACTAGGTCCCATTTGTTATTTTTGCTGTTATTTCCATTACTCTAGAAGATAAATTCAAAAGGATATTTCTTCAATTTGTGTCAAAGTGCTCTGTTTTCCTTTAGGAGTTTTATAGCATCTGATCTTATATTTAGGTCTTTAATCCATTTTTAATTTATTTTTGAGAATGATGTTAGAGAATGTTCTGATTTCATTCTTTTCCATGTAGCTGTCCAATTTCCCCAGCACTGCCTATTGAAGAGATTGTTTTTCCTCCATTGTATAGTCTTGCATCTTTTGTTGTAGATTAATTGACCATAGGTGTGTAGGTTTATTTCTGAACTCTCTATCCTATCCCATAGATCTTTATTTCTGATTTTGTGCCATACCACACTGTTTTGATTACTGTAGCTTTCTAGTATAGTCAGAAGTGAAGGAGTCTGATTCTTCCAGCTCCACTTTGCTTTCTCAGGATTGCTTGGTTATTTGGGGTCTTTTGCATTTCCATACAAGGAAACACACAAAAAAATATTTCCATATAAAATTTTTTGTTCTAATTCTATGAAAAATGCTATTGGTACTTTGATAGAAATTTCATTAATTCTGTAGATTGCCTTGGGTAGTATTGTCATTTTGACAACACTGACTCTTCCAATGTAAGAACATGGTATACCTCTCCATCTGTTTATGTAATCTCTGACTTCTTTCATCAGTATCTTATAGTTTTCAGAGTACAGATCTTTTGCCTCCTTAAGGTAGGTTTATTCCTANCTTGGGTAGTATTGTCATTTTGACAACACTGACTCTTCCAATGTAAGAACATGGTATACCTCTCCATCTGTTTATGTAATCTCTGACTTCTTTCATCAGTATCTTATAGTTTTCAGAGTACAGATCTTTTGCCTCCTTAAGGTAGGTTTATTCCTAGGTAATGTTTTTCTTTTCAGTGTGATGGCAAATGGGATTGTTTCCTTAATTTCTCTTTCTGATCTTCCATTATTAGTGTATAGAAATACAACAGATTTCTGTACATTAATTTTTTATCCTGCAACTTTACCAAATTCATTGATGAGCTCTACTTTTCTTGTAGCATCTTTTGGATTTTTTATATATAATATTTTGTCATATACAAGCAGTGACAATTGTACTTCTTTTCCAATTTTGATTCCTTGTTTTTCTTTTTCTTCCCTGATTGCTGTGGCTAGGATTACCAAAACTATGTTGAAGAAAAGTGGTAAGAATGGACATTCTTGTGTTGTTCTTGATCTTAGAGGAAATGCTTTCAGCTTTTCACTGTTGAGTGTGATGTTAGCTGTAGATTTGTAATGTGCTGTGCTGTGCTATGCTGTGCTTAGTCACTCAGTCATGTCTGCCTCTTTGCAACCCCATGGACTGTAGCCCACCAGGCTTCTCTGCCCATTGGTATTCTCCAGGCAAGAATACTGAAGTGGGTTGCCTTGCCCCCCTCCAGGGGATCTTTCCAACCCAGGGATCAAACCCAGGTCTCCCGCATTGCAGATGGATTCTTTATCATCTAAGCCACCAGGGAAGCCCAAGAATACTGGAGTGGGTAGCCTATGCCTTCTCCAGGGGATCTTCCCAACCCAGGAATCAAACTGCGGTCTCCTGCATTGCAGGAAGATTCTTTACCAGCTGAGCTACCACAGAAGCCCATGGCCTTTATTATGTTGAGGTAAGTTCTCTCCTACCCACTTTCTGCAGAGTTTTTATCTTAAATGAGTGTTGAATTTTATCAAAGGCTTTTCCTGTATCTCTTGATCATACAGTTTGTATTCTTCAATTTGTTACTGTAGTGTATCACACTGATTGATTTGCAGATATTGAAGAATGGTTGCATCCCTAAAATAAATCCCTCTTGACCATGGTGTATGATCTTCTAATGTGTTATTGGATTTGGTTTGCTACCATTTTGCTCAGGATTTTTGTGTCTATATTCATCAGTGATATTGACCTGTAATTTTCTTTTTTTGCATTATCTTCATCTGGCTTTGGTATCATGGTGTTTGCGGCTTCACAGAATTAGTTTGGAAATGTTCCTTACACTGCAGTTTTTTGGATAGTTTCAGGAGGATAGGTATTAACCCTTCTTTAAATGTTTCATTAGGAACACAGAAGGAGGAAAATAATAAATTGCTTCTGTAGCTTATCACAGGCTTATAGGCCATCCTAGAGTACAGCATATCATTATCAGAAGTGGTGCTCCAACTATTATGGTAACTCTATCTCTGCAGGCCATTCGACAAATCAAGTTAGTTGCTTTTAACCAATAGTACATATAAATGGAATGAGTTCCATATGTATATAGGCTCCTTATTATACTTGATTTTCTATCTTCCCCTAATAAGATGCAGATATCATGGAAAGGATAAGGCATTCTGTAAATCTTTAAAAGACTAGGCTGATAAACATGTTGAAGGTGTATCATTCAGAGTGTTATCAGAGTAAATCACATGAGTGACTTAGAATAGGGGGTTCTTAAAGGCATTAGACTTTATGCAATGGTGGAGACCATTAAGCAGTATAAGTTTATGGCCATTTAACCTCATGCTGATCCTGAAGCCTGAAGAACCTCTGGAAGGGAAGGAGACAGGAAATGAAGACCAAGATAAACTAGAACCATCTCTGTCACTCATTGCTTCCAATTTTGATGATGCAGGTGACCTGCTGAGTAAGCTGATGATCTTCATCATAAACATGCTCCTGGCCAGGACTTGGAAGAACTGAGGTGGAAATCCAGTAAGAGCTAGAGGAGCTACAGGCCCAAGTTGTTGTCCCACACCAGCAAGGTGAGCCAGCCCCATGCCTGGTCTGTAACAGTGCTTTACCTGTCACGGCCTTCAGAACAAAAATGGCTACTACTTCACTTCCTTCTTCCAAATCCCAAACAAACTTTCCTTGTGGTGAGCCCTAATGTGGGAACATACATGGAAGGGAATTCTGGAAACATAGTTCTGGTTTAGCTGAATTGACACAGTATGAAGCCATGATAGCAGACTACTAATGCAAATTCATTGTGAAATATGTATCTATTCTTCCTAGGATAAATCACTGCCTCTTCCATGATAAAAGAGGTCCAGTGTAATCAATGTATCACCAAGTATCTAGCTATTTTCCCCAGGAAATTATGCAATTGGTTTCCTCCATTGGCAAGTTGGGATTCTGTTATGAGCGTACACAGATCAGCTTTGTTGAGGGAAAGTCTATGGTATTCAGCATTTGCATAGCTTCCATCCCTGTTACCATGGCTGCTTTGCACATGTGCAACTGATCAAGTCTTAGAATGGCTAGGGGCAGGAGCTGACTGAAATTCACCAAATGGCTGTCTAGTCCATTTAGATGACTAGCCAGGATTACCAGGACTAGCAACAACAGGGAGGCATTACTGCCCCTAAAGCTGCGGGGCAATGGGAGGTACAGGACCATAACTCAGAGAAAGAGCCACAGCAACAGGAGAAGGCCACTAGTGATAGAGCTTTGGTGGAGAAATGCAGTAATTGCCAAAACAAAACTCAGAACGAAGGAAGGTAAGGGACTTATTATCATATCACTTTCTTCTCCTCCACCTTCCTGCAATAGCTTCCAATAGCTTCACCTAAGCAGAAACCAGAGGGCAAGAGCATTTGGTTGACCCATCCACAAAGTTCAGTTTTACAGAGCATAGTGGACACAATGAAAATTATATTTAAGAAGATAATTAAAGAATTACCATCAAAACAGTTTAACATTGTCTTATTAATGGATATTTGAGTTTGTCCAAAATTTGCTTCACAAGGTACTAACAAATATGTTCACATGTGTTATACAAGTGTGCAAGTGCTTCCAGAGTCTACAAAATGAGATGTGGCATTTCTAGGATATACTGTCTGTACAGTTTTATTTTTCATATATACTGTTAAATAGTATCATGACCACATGGGATTCTCATGACCACATGGAATTCCCATGACTATAACAATTTAATTGGTCAACAGAAGGAATATATTCAGTTATTTAGTCATATGAGATACTTCCCAATTAGGACAAAGGGTAAATTACATTACCAAATGGACAGAGCTTATTGATGCTTTCCTCTCTGCTGTGTTAATAATGGACTCACAACCAGTAAGGACTCTAACTACCAGATTAGAGGGACACTGGATGTCATCATTCTGAGCTTATAATCCCTTAAAAACCCAAGAATACCTCAGTAACACCTAAAACATTTCGTAGTTCTCTTAGGATAATGAGGACGTATTTGCTATCAGATGAGAGATAATAGAGATTTTGGTTTGTTCAGTTCAGTTAAGTCGCTCATTCGTGTCCGACTCTTTGCGACCCCATGAATCGCAGCATGCCACGCCTCCCTGTCCGTCACCATCTCCCAGAGTTCACTCAGACTCACGTTCATCAAGTCAGTGATGCCATCCAGCCATCTCATCCTCTGTCGTCCCCTTCTCCTCCTGCCCCCAATCCTTCCCAGCATCAGAGTCTTTTCCAGTGAGTCAACTCTTTGCATGAGGTGGCCAAAGTACTGGAGTTTCAGCTTTAGCATCATTTAGTTGACCTTTATTTTTCAACCTATTTGTCTGTTTCCTTTTTTATCTACTTATCTTATTTCCATTGGAAGTAGAAGAGAACTTTGATTAGAGGTTCAATATGAGATTTCATGTATCCATCTATACTTTTAATTTTAATTTCTTTGTATATCTAAGTCTTGATCTGTAACTGAAATTCCAGAACTGAGCCTAGTAGTTTTATGTGTGACTATGCTTAAAAAATTGAGGAGTTTTTATCCTTCACTGTATAAGTATGAAGTATTTTCCTACTTCAAGAATTTGTTAGTAAATAAAATAAAGCCTCTTAGAGGAATTCTGTTAGAAATGCTTTATGGAGATTAAGTACTATCTTGAATCTAATATTCCCCAAATTTCCCCCAAACAAAGAAAACTGAATTTTTACTCTTTTATATATGTCATCTTTTTCAGAAAAAATTTCTCAAAGAAATTATGACTCAGAGCACTTTTATATGAGAATCCAAATTCAAATAATCAAATTCTTATACAACACAGGTAGGTTTGACAATTTTTTTTATAAAATAGGTATGCATCCTCTCCCTGATCTTATCGTAATGGTATATAAAACAAGGATTTAAAATTCTGGAAAATGTAAAATCATTTATTAATCAATTAGAATATAATTCTGACAGTTTTATAATGAGTCCACTGGAATATAACCTCTATGATTCTTACTTGTTTAAAATTTTGGTTTAGTTTTAATAAAGTAATTAGTGGATCTTTTCTGGGTAATTTTTAAATAAGATTAATGAAGCATTGGTCATGGTGAGGGTGTGTATGTGTGTGTGTGTGTGTGACATACCTTTCTAGAGCATTCATTTCTTTGGTTCATGTTAGCAAATGTGTTCACTTTTGCTACTTAAAAATAATGTTTGCTACCTTTAAAAAAGATATAAGTAAATAGAATGTTTGTGGCCCTTGGGGTTATATTTACAGTGTTCCTGGGCTTTGTTAGTTAATAAATAATTATATATGACAGAAGATTCTCAATTTTCCACCTTTAAGTTGACAAAGACTCTGTTTTTGACCAAACTTTATTCAGACTCCTCTGAGCCCTCTTCTCCACTAGACCTCAACCTGGGGCACGCCCTTCATGGTCTTGCATAGCCGTTATAGCAAGAATCCTGCTAAATTATTATAGAAGAAATTCCCCAGCCTTGATACCTAATAAAATTTCTAAACCTTCTACCTTTAAAAAAGATATAAGTAAATAGAATGTTTGTGGCCCCTGGGGGTTATATTTACAGTGTTCCTGGGCTTTGTTAGTTAATAAATAATTATATATGACAGAAGATTCTCAATTTTCCACCTTTAAGTTGACAAAGACTCTGTTTTTGACCAAACTTTATTCAGACTCCTCTGAGCCCTCTTCTCCACTAGACCTCAACCTGGGGCACGCCCTTCATGGTCTTGCATAGCCGTTATAGCAAGAATCCTGCTAAATTATTATAGAAGAAATTCCCCAGCCTTGATACCTAATAAAATTTCTAAACCTCTATTCTTGATATCTGATCATTCTTTCCTGCCCTCAGTAAGCACCTATAAAGTCAGTTTAGCAAGAATTCTTCATATCTTTAGGTATTTCCATTCACTGCCGTGCTCCCTGCCTCCAACTGCTTCTCTTCGGCAGTAAATTCTCACTTGGGGCACGCCCTTCATGGGCTTGCATAGCCGTTATAGCAAGAATCCTGCTAAATTATTATAGAAGAAATTCCCCAGCCTTGATACCTAATAAAATTTCTAAACCTCTATTCTTGATATCTGATCATTCTTTCCTGCCCTCAGTAAGCACCTATAAAGTCAGTTTAGCAAGAATTCTTCATATCTTTAGGTATTTCCATTCACTGCCATGCTCCCTGCCTCCAACTGCTTCTCTTCGGCAGTAAATTCTCACTTGTTTTAATTGTACTGGAAATTGACCTCATTTCTTTTCACATAGTTTTATTCATTTATTTTTGGCTGCGCTGGGTCTTCGTTGCTGCACGGGCTTATTTCAGGTTGCAGCAAGTGGGAGCTACTGTCTCGTTGCGGTGCATGGGCTTCTCATTGCAGTGGCTTCTCCTGTTGCAGATCATGGGTTCTACAGCATTCGGGCTTCACTAGTTGTGGCGTACACACACACACACACACACACACACACAAAATGAAGTATTATTCAGCCGTTAAAATAAATGAAATAATTCCATTTGCAGCAACATGGATGGACCTGGAGATTTTCATACTAAGTGAAGTAAGTTAGAGAAAGACAAATATCATATGCTATCACTTATGAAATCTTAAAATATGATATAAATGAACTTATTTACAAAACATTTCTTTTTCACAGACATAGAAAGCAAACATGGCTATCAAAGGGGAAAGAGTCGGGGAGGAAGAAATTAGGAGTTTGAGGTTAACATATACATGTGGACAGAGGTGCCTGGCAGGCTGCGGTCCATGGAGTCATGAAGAGTCAGACATGACTGAGCATGCACACACACACTCCTATATATATAAAATAGATAAACAACAAGGACCTACTTACTGTATAGCACAGGGAACTGTATTCAATATCTTGTAATAACTTGTAATGGAAAAAACCTGAAAAACAATATATATACATACATACACACACACACACACACACACACAAACTAAAGTCACTTTGCTGTATACTTGAAACTAACACAACATTGTAAGTCAACTATACTTTATTTTTTTAAGTTCTTTTTAATTAAAAAAGATCAGGTTTTTCCACTTAAACTATTGTCATTCTTTGTTTTTTTAACAGTCCTGTCTGTAAAATAAATGTTAGTTACTTTAGCTAAAGTCATAAAATGGGTGATTGAAACTGTATTAGAAGTAATTATAGTCCCTCAAAATATGAGTAGCAATGCAACATAATAGGTTCTGGTTTTGTTCGTCAAGGAAAATCAAAGGACAAATTTATCCTATGATAAAATGTCTGCTTATTCCAAAGTCTGAAAGAGGATATTAAAAGGCAAAATACAATGCAGATTGAAGTTTCAAGAAGTAAAGTGTTTGCCTTGGTCATATATACATTCCTGTCTGTAAAATAAATGTTAATTACTTTAGCTAAAGTCATAAAATGGGTGATTGAAACTGTATTAGAAGTAATTATAGTCCCTCAAAATATGAGTAGCAATGCAACATAATAGGTTCTGGCTTTGTTCGTCAAGGAAAATAAAAGGACAAATTTATCCTATGATAAAATGTCTGCTTATTCCAAAGTCTGAAAGAGGATATTAAAAGGCAAAATACAATGCAGATTGAAGTTTCAAGAAGTAAAGTGTTTGCCTTGGTCATATATACATACATATGAATATAAATATAAATTAAACTATATAATATTTAAATAATGATACTGAAAAGAAAAAATGATACATGCTAATATTTTGGCAAAGTGTTGCAAAGTTCAGTTTTGATAGGTTTATTTTTTTTAATTTAGGAATGCTTTACCACCAAATACTGTATCGAATGAAGACTCAGTTCAGTTCAGTTCAGTCACTCAGTCGTGTCCAACTCTGCAACCTCATGAATCACAGCACACCAGGCCTCCCTGTCCATCATCAGCTCCCGGAGTTCACTCAAACTCATGCCCATCAAGTAGGTGATGCCATCCAGCCATCTCATCCTCTGTCATCCCCTTCACCTGCTGACCACAATCCCTCCCAGTATCAGGGTCTTTTCCAATGAGTCACCTCTTCGCATGAGGTGGCCAAAGTACTGGAACTTCAGCTTTAGCATCAGTCCTTCCGAAGAAATCCCAAGGCTGGTCTCCTTCAGAATGGACTGGTTGGATCTCCTTGCAGTCCAAGGGACTCTCAAGAGTCTTCTCCAATACCACAGTTCAAAAGCATCAATTCTTCGGCACTCAGCCTTCACAGTCCAACTCTTAGATTCATACATGACCACTAGAAAAACCATAGCCTTGACTAGACGGACCTTTGTTGGCAAAGTAATGTCTCTACTTTTTAATATGCTTTCTAGGTTGGTCATAACTTTCCTTCCTAGAATTTGGATTTTCCTGTTAGAATGACATGACAAATTTATAATGATGTATTTGTTCTGCTCCTGACTAAAAGAACTAAATGTTATTTTTATGTGTAATTTTCCTACTTAGAGATTCTTTAGCCTACAAAAGTAATTTTTTGCACCTTATGCTGACTTTACATACTCCATTAAAGGTATAGTTAATTACTTATGAAAAGTTAATGTTTGTTCTATTATGTATTTTCAATATTAATATATTTGCACTCATTAACAGGTAGTTATCCTACAATTGTTTCTGTTTTCAGATATCTACACTACTTATACTACTGTTGTTGCTTGATTTGGGTACACAAACAGACATGTCAAAATTTTAAACCCCAATATCTATGAATATGGCCATACTTGGAAATGGGATGTTTGCAGAATCATTTAAGGTAAATAGAAGTTATCCCAAACTAGGGTAAATTAGGAGATATTTCTCCCTGTTCTGAAGGCCTTAAAGAAATCTTCCCTCCTAGGTATTTCTAAAAATTACTTCTTATAAACATTATTCCTTAAGAATTTAGATTCAAGATTTCTGTATACTTTGATTTTAAATACTCTATATGTTAGTCTCTTTTCAAAGGTGAATGTCTCTGCTTCCTAAGTGAAAGACAAAACAGACTCAATATCTTTCTGTAATCAAATCAAAGACAAACAAGATTCTTTCTGAGTGTGACCATCAACACTGAACATTAGTAATCAACAAGAGCTCTTCACAATATGTGGAAGAAATCGCTCTTCACTTTAGAGATCTCCTGTAATTCACTAGTTGTTTGCATACTCTCCTCATTGCAACCCTCATTTCATGATTCCTGAATGTGTAAATAACAGGATTCAGGAAAGGAGTAAGAACTGCATCAAATATAGCCAGAAACTTATCCAGGTGTGTGGAGGAAAATGGCCATATATAAAAAAACATCAAAGGACCAAAGAACAAAACTACTACAGTGATGTGAGCTGAAAGTGTGGACAGAGCCTTGGATGAACCCACTGAAGACTGTTTCTGAACAGTGAGAATGATAATAATGTAGGAAATGATCAGAATGAAGAAGGAGCCAACAGAGATGAATCCACTGTTGGCTGTGACCATGAACTCTAGTTGGTATGTGTCTATGCAGGCAAGCTTAATCAGCTGAGGAAGATCACAGTAAAAGCTGTCCAACACATTAGGGCCACAGAAGGGTAAGTTTACCACGCAAGCTAGTTGAACCATGGAGTGGATAAGGCCAATGATCCAGGCAGCCACTATAAAGAAAACACACATCCTTGGACTCATGATGGTCAGATAGTGGAGAGGCTTACATATGGCAACATATCTATCAAAGGCCATGGCTATGAGCAGCACCACCTCCACCCCACCAATGATGTGGATGAAGAAGATCTGAGTGATACAGCCACTAAAAGAGATGACTTTATGCTTTCTGAAAAGGTCGTAAATCATCTTGGGAGAAAAGATAGTGGAAAATCCCAGGTCAATGAAGGAGAGGTTGGCCAACAGAAAGTACATGGAGGAGTGTAAGTGAGGGTCAGAGATAACAGTGAGCAGAATGAGCAAGTTTCCCATTGTGCTTGCTATGTAAAAACTAGAGGAGATCACAAAGAGGAGAAGCTGAATCTCCCAGGAATTGGTGAGTCCCAGGAATACAAACTCTGACACCATAGACTGATTTGTTCCATACATTGACTTTGTAGGTATGGCTACCTGAAGGACAACAGAAAAATGTAAATTATGATGATTATGTTAATAAACTAGAAGATAAACCAAAGTTATGCAAGCCTATTTCTACATTTGCATGAAAATTACCTCACAGCCTTTGCAGTGTGATCACACAGAAAAATTAGTTGCTGTCTTGTGGAGCTATTCTCGACCACCAAGTTGGCTTTCCATTTAATACCTTCTTTTTCCTTTCCGGGTGAGTGCTCTAGTATTACTCCTGAAATACACGATGGTCAGCAAAAGTAACAGGAATTCAACCCCAAAGCTTTTGACTTTGGATTTTAAATTAATATGACTTACCTCAGTCATCTAGAACTAATCACTATTGCAATCTCTCAAGAAATTACCTCCTCTGGCCCTTCCTGTGGGAACATTTCATCTTCAGAATTACTAAGATGCTTACCACATCTACAAATTGTTTTATTATTATTAGCCATTTATTTTACTACCCTATGTATTATATTGAACTAAGTATAGTTCTAACTCACCAAGGGGATTGTAAACTTCTTGAAGGCAAAGATTATAACCATTCATATCTGAACTCCTTGAAGCCATGAAAAAGTGGCCTGCACAGAGAGGTGCAGGTCTGTGAAATGTCTGTTACCAGTTTGTGTCATATTTTGTAGAGAGTCTGTGACTGAATATTTAGAAACTTCTCTAGCAGCTAGACATTACAGTGGCACTAAAGTTTCTGTTTTTATATTTTATCAAAATAATAGTCCATGTAAGAATATAAATTAAAAATAAACCTATCCTTTGGCACAAGTAATTTGAGAAACATTGCTTTAAGGTACTTACACATGATTTGAAAAGCTTAGAATTATGAAATTCATAACATGATGAAAGGTCTTCCCTGGTGTGAAGTCACTTCAGTCGTGTCCAACCCTTTAGACCTCATGGACTGTAGCTGCTGGGCTATTCTGTCTATGGCATTCTCCAGGCAAGAATACTGGAGTGGGTAGTCGTGCTCTCTTCCAGAGGATCTTTCCAAACCAGGGATTGAACTCCCATCTTCTGCAGCTCCTGCATTGCATGTGGATTCCTTACCACTGAGCCACAGGCTTTTTGAAGCCACGGTGGTAAAGTATCCACCTGCCAAGCAGGAGAAGCAGGTTTGATCCCTGGGTTGGTAAGATTCCCTGGAGATGGAAATGGCACCCTGGCAAATCCCATGGACCGAGGAGCCTGGTGCATTACAGTCTTTTGGGTCACAAATGGAATTTATTGTCTATTCAATTTCTCCTTTCCTAATTTATTATTTACTCAATTTCTCCATTCCATCTGGACTGCAAGCCCCATAAAGTTAAGTACCAAAACTTCTTCTTCAACCCAATGTATCAAAAATTAAAATCACAAAAAATTTAAATAATGAAATAATATGTACAGTTGACACTCATACAACTTGTTTTGGAACAATCAAGGTCTCCATAGATGTGATTTTTGCAATAGATATATGAAGATGCAAAAATTTACATTTAGAACATGTATTAATACCATGGCTTGTATTGAAGTGGATAGCCTATCCTTATGTAGATATTATGTGAGTAATATTTAATATAAAACTAATCATTTGTTAGTTTTATTACTCTTTTATAAGTGCTTCCAGAAAATTACTTTACCACGCAGTATGCCTCTCTATCTCTCTCAACTGGAGAAACTGCAAACTGCCTATACTCACTGGTTACTGGGCTTTTTAAAAATACAGCAATGTTTCCAACACTGTTATGAATATGACTGCAATACTATATGCCATTAAAATTTTATAATGATTTATTCACTATTATATAGGCAGGGCTGCCATGACTACTCAAAGCTACCATAAAGCAATTATATTGCTGCTTCTTTGTTAACAGTACATAAATTGTTATGACTATAATTAAATATGAATTTCTTTTCCCATTATCTTTTCATTTTTGATGTCTAGAATTAGTAATATAGATAAAATCCACAATATATGGTATCCCCTAAGACATGCAGATGTAGTTGTTGACAGATGATTTATCTTGTAAACAGATGATACAAATTTATAGCACTGTAGACAGACTTTCTTTTCTTTATGATTTTCTTAAAAATATGTTCTTTCTTAGAGCTTACTTTATTGTAAGAATATAGTATATATTACACATAAATACAAACTATGTGTTCATCCATTGTTTATGTTTTTGGTAAGCCTTCCAGTGAATAATAGGCTATTAGTACTTAAGTTCAGGGGAGACAAAAATTATACATATATTTTCCACTCTCCAGGATGTTGGTGGCCCTACACCCAAGTTTTTTAAAAGATCAAATTCATTTGCTTGTGTTAGACAGTGATCATGTGAGTAAAGAAGGAAAGATCAAGGGTCTGGGGAATTCAGGAAAGTGAAATTTTTGTCTGGTGAGAAACCAAAGGTGGAATAAGACTAAAAAGAAGTCTTCAATCTAGTCAAAGAGATTGAAATCAATGAGGTCAACTTTGGGATCTATTGTTAAATTCAATCTCTGTTTAGGAAAATCACTTGTCATTATGGAGCAGGAAATAAATACCCAAATATGTTAAATAACTTGACCAAGTCTACTTAGTGTTAGAGCTTATACTAAAACCCAAATCTACTAAAACCCAAGTCTCCTCCCCAATTTTCTGCTTTATCTTTCTCCTTTATTCATGACTTCCTGAGGATCCCTTGCCTGTATTCAAGTTCTACCTTCTTCATGAAATCATTCTTGATTCCTCCACCCTGAGTCATTTTCTGATTTCCAGTGTTTCACTGTAACTCTCTAACTGGATTATACGACAATTCTACCCATCATACTTCTTTATAAACTCCACAGTGCCCTAAAGAGTGCCAGAGGACATAACAAGTCTTCAGTGAAAACCTTGAGCTCCCAATTCAGGTCAAAGTGTATCAAGGTTGCTCATCAATATCATGTTATACATGGACTCTAGACTCCATCTGACATAATATGAAAGATAGCTTCTGTGCATAATTGCATCATTCTTTGAATTTGTCTCTATTTTAGTTCTTAGAATACATCATAGTAATTATTTTTTATTATTTTTTAAGAAGCTGCATGGGATAGTAAAATAAGTATAGGCTTCAGTATCTGAAAAATATATATATATTGTATCATTACCTAATAACATGATGATCTTGGGTAATATACATTTTGTCTCTGAAAACTTTTCCCATCTGTGAAATGTAGAAAACTAGTGTTTAAGAGATGTTATACCGTGAGAGCCTAGAGAAGGAAATGGCAACCCACCCCAGTATTCTTGCCTGGAGAATCCCATGGACAGAGGAAACTGCTGGGTTACAGTCCATGGGGTCACAGAGTCGAACACAACCGAGTGACTAACAATAACAGCAACAAAAATACTGTGAGAGAATATTTGTCATCAAATCCAGTTAAGTCCTTCTCTTTAAAGCCCCTGGTATGGAAATTATGAGCTCCACAATGAAGTCACATATAAGTAAATTATTGTAAATTAATACAAGGAAGGAATTATTTGGAAATGAAACTGAATTAATCAGATTTACAATTGTTATCATTTTTATCTCAAAAAGTATTAAAAACATCAAATTATAAAATAACACATTCAAAATTATATAATTTTATGACTTCAAAACCAATAATTATTAAAATATTAAATATATACAAGAAATTTATGTATGTATATATATTTATATTAGAAGTATAAAATTTGAACAAAAAGCCTATCCAACAACTTCAGAATAATGATTTTCTCTGGGGAGGGAAAAATAGAGATTTTACAGGATGAGTGAATTCAATTTTATTTGTAATAATTCATTATCAACTATTCACTATTCAACTACTGTTATTTCTGATAGTGAAATAACAAATGTCCCTTGTTAATTCTGCACTGAATAATCCCAAACATAAAGTATAATTATTAAAATATTAAATATATACAAGAAATTTATGTATGTATATATATTTATATTAGAAGTATAAAATTTGAACAAAAAGCCTATCCAACAACTTCAGAATAATGATTTTCTCTGGGGAGGGAAAAATAGAGATTTTACAGGATGAGTGAATTCAATTTTATTTGTAATAATTCATTATCAACTATTCACTATTCAACTACTGTTATTTCTGATAGTGAAATAGCAAATGTCCCTTGTTAATTCTGCATTGAATAATCCCAAACATAAAGTTTTTAGCACTTATTAAATGGGTGAAATATGTCACAATTTCCTTCTTAATTGAATGCATCTGACATAATTCTGTTCCTTTCTCTTCCCACTGCCCCTGCCTTCATCAGTTCTCACTAGAAGTACTGTGAAACCTCATCGAGATCCTCTCCTTCAACTGTTTTTGCAATTCCAACAAAAATTCAGCAACTTTCAAAACAGACTGAATCATAGTGTTAATGGTTTAATGAGTCTTTTTTTGCTTCCAGATGAACCCCAAACTCCTAACAGATCAATCAAAGCCTGCTTGAATCTGGTACTTTTCAACCCTATTTCATATCTCACTTTTCCTACGTCCTTTCTTGAACCTCATGATCCAACATCACCTGTTTGTTATCTGACAAGGCCACATACTATCCCATTTCCATCTCCTCTTCACAGTTTAAGCAGATTCATGCCTTTTTTGTTCCTATTCATAGCACTTTATCCATGCCCCAAAGTATCACTTACCATGTTATTAATATATTATATTAACAGTTATAAACATAAGTGGACTGAGAGGAGGAATTGTGCTTATCCTTTTTTGTAATCTCAACTGCTAACACATACTTAGAATAAAAAGGAAGGTGGAAGACACTAAAAATATTGCCTCCATCAAATACAGGCTAAAGGTTTCAGTGAGGTAGAAATTATGATCTAAATATAACAAATGATATTCCCATTTTCATATGGGAAAATCAGATTGCAATTCATATAGTAATATTCAGTAAATTATATATTTATAATTTAACAATTCAACAAAGATATAAAAGGATCTTAACTGGGTGATTGAAAAACAAGAAAATATGGATGATAATATAACTAAGAAGATGGATTAAAGAAAAAAAAAAAAGACTGAGAAGAGTTCTAGAGACCAAAAAAAAGGGGGGAAAAAAGCCCAGAAAATAGATATTATAAAAATGAAAAATAATTAAGGAAAAACAAATAAACTGTGTCAAAATGAAAACTAATAAGGAAAAGGGCTAAGGAAAGTATGTGTATAATGAAAAAGAGAAGAAAAACAAGGCCTACTTTAAATTAAGTAAGAGGTAGTTTATGGGATGTGATTTTCATTACTTTCTCGGTCAACTCTTTAGAAATTTTATAATCACAAACAACTTTCATAAATAATACTGTGTCTTCAGGTATGTTTTAACCACTCAGTCTCTTGGAAGACTTTCTCCATAATCTATATCAGTTATACAGGCTTCCCTCATGGCTTAGCTGGTAAAGAATCTGCCTGCCATGCAGGAAACCTGGGTTTGACCACTGCGTTGGGAAGATTCCCCTGGAGAAGAGAAAGGCCACCCCCTCCAGCATTCTGGCCTGGAGAATTCCATGGACTATATAACATAGTCCATGGGGTCACAATATACGGGCTTCTCTGATACCTCAGTTGGTAAAGAATCAGCCTGCAATGTAGGAGACCTGGGTTCCATCCCTGAGTTGCGAAGATCCCCTAGAGAAGGGAAAGGCCACCCACTCCAGTATTCTGGCCTGGAGAATTCCCTGGACTGTACAGTTCATGGGGTTGCAAAGAATCAGACATGACTGAACGACTTTCGCTTTC
>SJXQ01012087.1:180074-214714 GCA_006408695.1 Aepyceros melampus | reverse complement strand
ATCCAACCAGTCCATTCTGAGGGAGATCAACCCTGGGATTTCTTTGGAAGGAATGATGCTAAAACTGAAACTCCAGTACTTTGGCCACCTCATGTGAAGAGTTGACTCATTGGAAAAGACCCTGATGCTGGGAGGGATTGGGGGCAGGAGGAGAAAGGGATGACTGAGGATGAGATAGCTGGATGGCATCATGGACTCAATGGACGTGAGTCTGAGTGAACTCCGGGAGTTGGTGATGGACAGGGAGGCCTGGCGTGCTGCGATTCATGGGGTCACAAAGAGTCGGACACGACTGCGCGACTGAACTGAACTGAACTCCTCTGCCTTTTCTAAAATCAGCTTGAACATCTGGAAGTTCATGGTTCATGTATTGCTGAAGCCTGGCTTGGAGAATTTTGAACATTACTTTACCAGCATGTGAGTTGAGTGCAATTGTGCGGTAGTTTGAACATTCTTTGGCATTGCCTTTCTTTGGAATTGGAGTGAAAACTGACCTTTTCCAGTCCTGTGGCCACTGCTGAGTTTTCCAAATTTTCTGGCATATTGAGTGCAGCACATTCACAGCATCATCTTTCAGGATTTGAAATAGCTCAACTGGAATTCCATCACCTCCACCAGCTTTGTTCATAGTGATGCTTTCTAAGGCCCACTTGACTTCACATTCCAAGATGTCTTTCTCTAGGTGAATGATCATACCATCATGATTATAGATTATTTTATTTGCAAAGCAGAAATAGACATAAGGTAGAAAACAGTTGTGTGGATACCAAAGAGGAAAGATAGGGGATGGAAGGAACTGGAAAATTGGGACTGACATATATACTATTGATACTACATATAAGATAGATAACTAATGAGAACATACTGCATAGCACAGGAAACATTACTTAATGCACTGTGGTCACCCGAGTGGGTAGAAAGTTTAAAAGGAAGAGGATATATGTATGTGTATGGCTGTGTAGTATAATGATATATGCCTATTCATTTTGCTGTAGAGTAGAAACTAACACAACATTGTAAAGCAACTATACTCCAATAAAAATTTATTTTAAAATATTCAGTGTTCATAGCAGCATTATTTACAATAGCCAAGATATAGAAGCAAGCTAAATACTCATCAATAGATGAATGGATGTGAATTATATGTGAAAAAGATGTGAATTATATGTACAAGTGTATACCGTGTGCATGAGTGCTAAGTTGCTTCAGTTATGTCTGACTCTGTGCGACCCTGTGGACTATAGCCCACCAGGCTCCTCTGTCCATAGGATTCTCCAGGCAAGAATACTGGAGTGGATTGCCCTGCCCTCCTCACAATAGAATATTACTCAGACATGAAAAAGAGTGGGATTTTGCCATTTGGAACAACATGGATGGACTTAGAGAGTATTATGCTTAGTGACAATAATCAGACAGAGATAGTCAAATACTGCATGTTCTCTCTTATATGTAGAACCTGAAAAATAAAACAAAAGAATGAATGTAGCAAAACAGAAACAGATCTAGAGAATGAACTAATGATTACCAGTGGGGGAGGAAAATGGGGGCCTGATAAGGGGATTAAGAGGCACAAACCACTATGTACAAAACAGATAAGCTACAAGAATTTATCTTGTAAGCAGAAGGGATATAGAGAATATTTTATGATAACTTTTAATGGAATAATACTTTAGAAAAATTTTGATCCACTATGCTGTATATGGAGAAGGCAATGGCACCCCACTCCAGTACTCTTGCCTGGAACATCCCATGGATGGAGGAGCCTGGTAGGCTGCAGTCCATGGGGTCGCGAACAGTCAGACACGACTGAGTGACTTCACTTTCACTTTTCACTTTCATGCATTGAAGAAGGAAATGGCAACCCACTCCAGTGTTCTTGCCAGGAGAATCCCAGGGAGAGAGGAGCCTGGTGGGCTGCCGTCTGTGGGGTTGCACAGAGTCGGACACGACTGAAGTGACTTAGCAGCAGCAGCAGCAGCATGCTGTATACCTGGAAGTAAAATAATATTATAAATAAACAATGCCTCAATTATCACACAGCACTGGATGTGTAGAGAAGCTCTCTTTTGAGACATACAGGTGCTCTGGAGCAGTGCAGAGGGAGAGAGTGAAGATAGCTCTCATTCCCTAAAGTAAGGCAGAGGAGGAGTGCAAAAATGTTTCAGTTCAGTTCAGTTCAGTCACGCAGTCATGTCCGACTCTTTGCGACCCCATGAATCGCAGCACGCCAGGCCTCCCTGTCCATCACCCACTCCTGGAGTTCACTCAGACTCACGTCCATTGAGTCAGTGACGCCATCCAGCCATCTCATCCTCTGTCGTCCCCTTCTCCTTCTGCCCCCAATCCCTCCCAGCATGAGAGTCCTTTCCAATGAGTCAACTCTTCTCGTGAGGTGGCCAGAGTACTGGAGTTTCAGCTTCGGCACTGAATAAAGGAAAAAATAGAAATTTTAAAAAGGAAAAAGGGGAATAAAATGAAAAACAAAATGGTTCCAACTGACTCTAGCAGAGGGAGAGCAGGAAAATGGCACATGATAGCTTTTGACCCTGGGGACTGTCCTAGCAGGTCCCTGCAATTCAGACCAATGCTTTAAATTTAGGAAATGAGTCTCTTTCACATACAGTCTCAGAGCTTTTCAAGGCTCAATTTATCACAGTCTGCAGATTCCTTGGGCTTGAGCCCTGTTAGTCTTCACATACAGGGGGCTTGTATCTCAAGTGTCTGACTCAAGAGTTGGGGTGTCTGTTGTGGGGTACAAGCCCTTCTCTCCTCAGGAAGAAGTGGCAGGTTTGGGGTTCCCACCTGATTATGGGTTCTATTGTTGTGGATGGGGGTTATGGTTATACTGTGTCTCAGCCTTTTCCACTTACTTTAATGTGAGTTCCCTCTCATTTGTCTGATGTGAAGAGATAGCTCTGACAGTTTTAGTTTTTGGTTTTTTTTTTTTTTTTTTTCAGAATAAGTTGTTCCATATATAGCTGTAGGATCTGTGTGTCCATGGGAGAAGATGAGCTCAGGATATTCTGATATCACCATCTCAAACCAGGCCCTCAATGGTAGTATAAATAGTAGAGTATCAATGCAAGGACAGAAACAAATGAGAACAGAGATATACAATCACTTGTATGACAAAGAGGAGCTGCAGTGTAGTGAAGAAAGGATGGTCTTTCCAGAAGAGATGAAAGCCTTGACGATGAGGAGTGTAGTGGCTTACCTTCAGAAGTTGACAGTGCCCTATTGAGAGCCATCACTGAAGCTGATCCCCTTAAACAACTACACGGGAATTTGCCAAAGAACTCAACATTGACCATTCAAATTTGGCATTTGAAGCAAATTGAAAAGATGAAGAAGCTTGATAAGTGGGTGCCACATGAGCTGGCCACAAAATAAAAAATATCGTTGTTCTGAAGTGTCATTTTCTGTTATTCTATGCAAAAACAGTGAACCATTTCTCTATCAGACTGTGAGGGGCAATAAAAAGTGGATTTTATACTGCAATCAGTGATAACCAGATCAGTGATTGGCCTGAGAAAAAGCTCCAAAACACTTCCTAAAACCAAACTTGCACTCCTCCCCAAAAAAATGGTCATGGTCACGGTTTGGGGGTCTCCTGCTGGTCTGCTCCACTACAGCTTTCTGAATTCTGGCAAGACCATTACATTGAGAAGTATGCTCACCAAACCAATGAGCTGCATGAAAACTGCACCACCTGCAGCCAGCACTGGTAAACAGAGTAGGCCCCGTTCTTCTCCACAACTCCCAACCACGTGTTGAACAACCTCTTCAAAAGTTGAACAAATTAGGTTATGAAGTTTTGCCTCATCCACCATATTCACCTGACCTCTTGCCAACAAACTATCACTTCTGCAAGCATCTAGACAACTTGTTGCAGGGAAAATGCTTCCACAACCTGCAGGAGGTAGGAAATGCTTTCTAAGAGCTCCTCGAATCTTGAAGCACAGATTTTTATGCTATAGGAATAAATAAACTTATATATTTATTGGAAAAAATGCATTGATTGTAATGGTTCCTATTTTGATTAATAAAGATGTGTTTGAACCTAGTTATAATGATTTAAAATTCAGGATCCAAAACCACAATTACTTTTGCACCAACCTAGTATAATGTGCAAATAAAGATAAAACACTTTGGGAGAAAGCAGACTGTGACCAGTAGTCCCATAGTCTACTTCTGCCCTGGGTCAAAGCAACAGCCTGAGATCAGTAAACAAGTCTTTCCTTGGCTCTGCCTCTGTTCATAAGCACCAGTGCCCATACCTGGGGACCCTTTCATTGGTCCTCACCAATGAAAGCTTCTGCTATTTTACACTCCTCCTTCCTGGCTTCCCCAGTGCCCTCCAATGATACCATCTTGTGTCACTACCAGAGCTGATTGCTGTACAGAACAACCTGTCCTATTTTCAGTTCAAAGCGTATTAAAACACGGCTCTGCAGGTTTATGCTTTCTTTGACATGCTTTGCATGTTTACATTCAATATACTTAGCCTTGTGACTACAGAGGTCAAGTCCAAGGGTACTCCTTGAGACCATGATGACTCTGTGATTGGCATCCTTTCTCTCCTCAAAATTTTGTTGCTGAGACCTCAGCTTTCTTTGCATTGCAATGACATACTTCATGGAATCCCTGTTCTCCAGATTAAATAAGTTTTCAGCAGACCCTGCCGGCCAGGGCTTTAACTATGCCCAGATTTGTGGCCTAGAGAAATCAAGAATTAGATTTCATTTCATACTTGTTTGTATAAATATTCCTGTGATATTACAAGAACTAAGGCAATTAGTAGTTACAGATTTTACAGAAAAATAAAACTCCAAGTAAATATTTTTGAGTCAAAAATTGAAAAAGTGAACATAAATAAACAGAATTCTGTGGTCCAGTTAGTCTTCAGACAAAGGAAAAGATTGTCATTCTTTTATGCGTAATGAGAAGTGAATTGAAAACAAAACCCAAGAATTCCTTGATGGGCCCATGGTGAGGACTCCATGCTTTCACTGCTGAGGGCCTGGGTACAGTCCCTGGTAGGGGAACTAACATCCTGAAAGAGCAACAACAACAACAAAGAAAATGAGCAAAATATGCAGAAAGAAAATTCATTCTGTATAAAACCTACAGGGTAAAAGTGGTCTTTTTTTGCTCTTCTAAGCATTATACTTTTTTGAAATTTTAATTGTTATTGAATTATTATTGAATAATGGCCAAGTTGAAATAGTACACACTTTGAAGTGTCCTCTTATAGCCTCAGCTGGCATGATCAGTATGATTCATTTTTCAGCCAAGAGTTTTTACCTTTCTAAGACCATCTACGTCCTCAGATCCTTTGTTTTGGAGGGTGAAGGAGGAGAAGCAGCAACAAAGTCGTGCTGGAAGAGGCAGTGGAGGCCTGACGGACTTTCTTCACCTTATTTCATTAGAAAATGCTTGCTGTGACAAAGCCCTGTCTCGATGGTGCTCACCTGAGATTCACATTGCCCCACCTACAGCAGAGTTCAGATCTTTGCTTCCTGAGAATAGTTCTGTACCTTATTTTTATTTTAATTCCATTTTGGAAGTAAATCATTTTGGTTTTATTTATAGCCTTATTTTTCTGTTGAAAATTGTGTTCAAAACTTTTTCAAACTAGTCCTACCCCATCAAAATGAAAAATTCCACGATGATTTCCAAAAGCAAACAATTTTACAATTCCAAGAATTTTTCTCAGTTAAGGAGACAAACACTTAGTTTTCTAAATCATTCTATCAATAAGCAATATGGGAGTAACAAATCATTATCTCAGTTACCAAGAAGATAATGTATTTGGAAGGTTCTGAGAAATGTTTCTAAGAAGGAATTGAACAACTGGCACCCATCATTAATAATGCCATGTTCATTACTAAAAAAACAATGGGCCTTATTCACACACATTCACACACATGCATGCCTAAGTAAGAGACTTTCTGCATAATGTAATTACCTAATTGCAAATCAGACAATCACAATCACAGGGTAATATAGTATGAAATAAGGTACCAATAATGCAGTAGAAATAGCAAAGCTAAAGGAGATAAACAAAAGAAGGATTGAGGTTGATACAGTGGCCAGCTAGACTGCATGAGATTATTTTAGATTGCTTTAGTTAACAATGCTATAGAGACTGTGAAGAATCTAAAAAAGGTACAGCTGTTGGCCCCAGTGACTAAAACTTCAAGGCCATAACAAGAAAGAAGAGTGTTTTTGCCTGAGGGTAACATGCTGTTAATAATCACATGGAACACACAAGCATTATGTTTGTCCATTGAACTAAATATTTATTTAAAGAAATTGTATTTAATACTTGATTACATCACAATTTTTAAAGACATCAGTGTAGTTCAGTCGCTGAGTCGTGTCCGACTCTTTGCGACCCCATGAATCAGCTCGCCAGGCGTCCCTGTCCATCACCAAATCCCGGAGTTCACTCAGACTCATGTCCATCGAGTCAGTGATGCCATCCAGCCATCTCATCCTCTGTCGTCCCCTTCTCCTCCTGCCCCCAATCCCTCCCAGCATCAGAGTCTTTTCCAATGAGTCAACTCTTCGCATGAGGTGGCCAAAGGACTGGAGTTTCAGCTTTAGCATCATTCCTTCCAAAGAAATCCCAGGGTTGATCTCCTTCAGAATGGACTGGTTGGATCTCCTTGCAGTCCAAGGGACTCTCAAGAGTCTTCTCCAAAAACACAGTTCAAAAGCATCACTCTTTGGCACTCAGCCTTCTTTACAGTCAAATCTCACATCCATACATGACCACTGGAAAAACCATAGCCTTGACTAGACGGACCTTAGTTGGCAAAGTACTGTCTCTGATTTTGAATATGCTGTCTAGGTTGGTCATAACTTTCCTTCCAAGGAGTAAGCGTCTTTTAATTTCATGGCTGCAGTCACCATCTGCAGTGATTTTGGAGCCCCCCAAAATAAAGTCTGACATTGTTTCCATTGTTTACCCATCTATTTCCCATGAAGTGATGGGACCAGATGCCATGATCTTCATTTTCTGAATGTTGAGTTTTAATCCAACTTTTTCACTCTCCTCTTTCACTTTTGTCAAGAGGCTTTTTAGCTCCTCTTCACTTTCTGCCATAAGGGTGGTGTCATCTGCATATCTGAGGTGATTGATATATCTCCCAGCAATCTTGATTCCAGCTTGTGCTTCTTACAGTCCAGCGTTTCTCATGATGTACTCTGCATATAAGTTAAATAAGCAGGGTGACAATATACAGCCTTGACGTACTCCTTTTCCTATTTGGAACCAGTCTGTTGTTCCATGTCCAGTTCTAACTGTTGCTTCCTGACCTGCATAAAGGTTTCTCAAGAGGCAGGTCAGGTGTTCTGGTATTCCCATCTCTTTCAGAATTTTCCACAGTTTATTGTGATCTACACAGTCAAAGTCTTTGGCATAGTCAATAAAGCAGAAATAGATATTTTTCTGGATGTTTTCTGGAACTTGCTTGCTTTTGCGATGATCCAGTGGATGTTGGCAATTTGATCTCTGGTTCCTCTGCCTTTTCTAAAACCAGCTTGAACATCAGGGAGTTCATGGTTCACATATTGCTGAAGCCTGGCTTGGAGAATTTTGAGCATTACTTTACTAGCATGTGAGATGAGTGCAATGGTGCAGTAGTTTGAGCATTCTTGGGCATTGCCTTTCTTTGGGATTGGAATGAAATGATCCAGCGGATGTTGGCAATTTGATCTCTGGTTCCTCTGCCTTTTCTAAAACCAGCTTGAACATCAGGGAGTTCATGGTTCACATATTGCTGAAGCCTGGCTTGGAGAATTTTGAGCATTACTTTACTAGCATGTGAGATGAGTGCAATGGTGCAGTAGTTTGAGCATTCTTGGGCATTGCCTTTCTTTGGGATTGGAATGAAAACTGGCCTTTTCCAGTCCTGTGGCCACTGCTGAGTTTTCCCAATTTGCTGGCATATTGAGTGAAGCAATTTCATAGCATCAACTTTTAGGATTTGAAATAGTAGTTCAAGTGGAATTCCATCACCTCCACTAGCTTTGTTTGTAGTGATGCTTCCTAAGGCCCACATGACTTCACATTCCAGGATATCTGGTTCTAGATGAGTGATCACACCATCATGATTATCCAGGTTATGAAGATCTTTTTTGTACAGTTCCTCTGTGTATTCTTGCCATCTCTTAATATCTTCTCCTTCTGTTAGGTCCATACAATTTCTGTCCTTTATTGAGCCCATCTTTGCATGAAATGTTCCCTTGGTATCTCTAATTTTCTTGAAGAGATCTCTAGTCTTTCCCATTCTGTTGTTTTCCTCTATTTCTTTGCATTGATCGCTGAAGAAGGCTTTCTTATCTCTTCTTGCTATTCTTTGGAACTCTGCATTCAGATGCTTATATCTTTCCTTTTCTCCTTTGCTTTTCACTTCTCTTCTTTTCACATCTATTTGTAAGCCCTCCTCAGAGAGCCATTTGGCTTTTTTGCATTCATTTTCCATGAGGATTGTCCTGATCCCTGTCTCCTGTACAATGTCACAAACCTCAGTCCATAGTTCATCAGGCACTCTATTTATCAGATCTAGGCCCTTAAATCTATTTCTCACTTCCACTGTATAATCATAAGGGATTTGATTCAGGTCATACCTGAATGGTCTAGCAGTATTTCCTATTTTCTTCAATTTAAGTCTGAATTTGGTAATAAAGAGTTCATGATCTGAGCCACAGTCAGCTCCTGGTCTTGTTTCTGTTGACTGTATAGAGCTTCTCCATCTTTGGCTGCAACAAATATGATCAATCNCCTACTTTCTTCAATTTAAGTCTGAATTTGGCAATAAGGAGCTCATGATCTGAGCCACAGTCAGCTCCTGGTCTTGTTTTGGCTGACTGTATAGCGCTTCTCCATCTTTGGCTGCAAAGAATATAATCAGTCTGATTTCAGTATTATCTGTTTATCACCAGTCATCTGGTAATATCCATGTGTAGAGCCTTCTCTTGTGTTTATGGAAGAGGGTGTTTGCTATGTCCAGTGCATTTTCTTGACAAAACGCTATTAGTCTTTGCCCTGCTTCATTCCGCATTCCAAGGCCAAATTTGCCTGTTACTCCAGGTGTTTCTTGACTTCCTACTTTTGCATTCCAGTCCCCTATAATGAAAAGGACATCCTTTTTGGGTATTAGTTCTAAAAGGTCTCATAGGTCTTCATAGAATTCTTCAACTTCAGCTTTTTCAGCATTACTGGTTGGGGCATAGACTTGGATTACCGTGATATTGAATGGTTTGCCTTGGAAATGAACAGAGATCATTCTGTCGTTTTTGAGATTGCATCCAAGTACTGCATTTCAGATTCTTTTGTTGACCATGATAGACATCTCTTGTTTGACCACTTCCAATTTGCCTTGATTCATGGGCCTGACGTTCCAGGTTCCTATGCAATATTGCTCTTTACAGCATCAGACCTTGCTTCTATCACCAGTCACATACACAGCTGGGTTTTGTTTTTGCTTTGACTCCATCCCTTCATTCTTTCTGGAGTTATTTCTCCACTGATCTCCAGTAGCATACTGGGCACCTACTGACCTGGGGAGTTTCTCTTTCAGTATCTTACCATTTTGCCTTTTCATACTGTTCATGGGGTTGTCAAGGCAAGAATACTGAAGTGGTTTGCCATTCCCTTCTCCAGTGGACCACATTCTGTCATATGTCTAAACATATGCTGTTTAGGTTGGTCATAACTTTCCTTCTAAGGAGCAAGCGTCATTTAATTGCATGGCTGCAATCACCATCTGTAGTCATTTTGGAGCCCCCCAAATAAAGTCAGCCACTGTTTCCACTTTTCCCCATGTATTTGCCATGAAGTGATGGGACTGGATGCCATGATCTTAGTTTTCTGAATGTTGAGCTTTAAGCCAACTTTTTCACTCTCCTCTTTCACTTTCATCAAGAGACTCTTTAGTTCTTTTTCACTTTCTGTCATAACCATGCTTATATGCCTTCAAAATATGGCCAAACCTGGAGGCCTTCATGCCAGTATCAAAACCCTCCACTAGAAAAGACAATCCATAGAGGTGAATATATAAAACATTGATATCATTCAAAGAGATAGAAATGAAGCATCTCCCTTAATTCAGTGGTATATTAATACAAAGAGAAAGATTAAGCATTTTACAGGATTTAGGAGTTTTCTGCTTCCATAGGTCTTGTTTCTAGATTCATAGAAGAGCTATGTCACTCTTTGCATTGAAGACTTACTTATGGCTCTGTATTCAGCCAAAATAACTAAAATAAATAAATTTTAAAAAAGAAATGGCTTATTTTCAGAATAGTGTCTTGTTTGCACAAATGAGTCTACTGAGAAAGAGGAGGAAAGCTTGTGTGTTTCACTAGGGTCTGCATTGTTCTGGCAATTTCTCTAAATGTGTTCTTGGAGGACCATGCAGCCTTCATCTCTTATTCCACATCTGAGATACTCCCCTCTGAAACATCCTGTTGGTGATTATGTAGATCCAGCTGTGGAGAGTGGTTTACTGGAAATGTTTGTAAAACAATTAAAACTTTCATCATGCCTCCTAACCTCCTGTCTTCTTAACATTAAAACCACCCTTTGTAATTTCCTTGTTTTTCTCACATTGACTGGATCTGAAGGGAACATTTATTTATGCAATAGCAAACACAGTTTAACTGGTAGTTTGGCTGACAGAACAGCTTTGTTTCTATGCTTGTATAACCCCCGCTTCTGACAGCAGAAGTTGAGAAACAAGTCATCTTAGCAAACTGCCTTTGCAATGCCAGAAGAAGACAGAGCCATCTTGCTATTATAGGAATACAAAATCGGTGGAGGGTTACTTCATTTTTCATTATTGACTTAAGGATGAATAGCCCAATGTGATATTACTTCAGAAATCAATAGAGATAACACTGTAGTCAACTTTCAAAAAATAAAAATAAAGTTTAAAAAAAAAAAAACAACTGTTCTTTCATCTGGTAGCAGTGGCTTTCAGTTCAGTTCAGTTCAGTCGCTCAGTCGTGTCCGACTCTTTGCGACCCCATGAATCGCAGCACGCCAGGCCTTCCTGTCCATCACCAACTCCCGGAGTTCACTCAGATTCACGTCCATTGAGTCAGTGATGCCATCCAGCTACGACACTATAAATTGTCCTGCAGGACCTTCATAGCATCCACAAAGACTGAGAAGAGTAATGAGGCATGTCTATCCAGAGGGAGGCTAGATAAACATGGTTTAAGATTAAATTGCTTCCCAGCAAAGCAAGAGTTATTAGATCACCTTTTGCAGAATCATTTTCATAAATACAGATACAAAACAAGTAAATCATTGGACATTCTTCTTCAACTAGAAACAGGGTGGTTTGCAATTGCTATTGCAGAGGGTCTTGATTTTTAAAACAAAAAATTAAAATCCAGCAACCAAATGAAAACTGTGAAGGCTCTTCTCCTCTTAGATAATTCTGCTTCAGATACTTCTGGACTTTTAAGGGGAAACAACGTTCTGTTGTGGAAATCCATCGTTGGGCTATTTTTCATCTTGTTTTTAACTCCCTCGTAGCGTTGCTCAAATCACTGTCCCCAGAACAAAAGAGATGTAACACCACTTTTTAAATGACACTGTCTTCCTAATTCCCTGTTAGGCCCTTAGCAATACACATCATTATCTGTATTCTGTATTTTGGGCAGGAAATTCTTAAAAAGGACTTCATGGTCTTTGTAGCACCCACTGAATGTAAAGCTTAAGTGGCACTTGAAGCCAGTATAAACCCCTTTGGTAGCAGTCGTCTTTGTAAGCTGTACCATCCTGGTGAAATGTAGGAGGAAGAGGAAACTGAGAGGAAGCCTCCGGGCCTTTCTAAAGGATGAGTGGACCTACAGCCAGAGAGCCAAGCTACAGGTTCGTTTAGTCCCTCTGTTTCCTATAAGTACACGGCAAGCTTGTTTTTACATTTTTCATGTGCTTGATGAGTATCTGTCTTTATACCAGAGGCCCTTAATAGGTTTCTACAGGATGACAAGTGACTTAGGAGATGGATTACATTAATTTAGGAGTGTGCAAGCTTGGCCCTGTCCTGCTCTATCCCTGTGTGATCTTGAGCCTTGAATTCTCCAAAGATAGGGAAACTAATCCTTACCAGCTGCTTTTGAGGAAGGGGAGATCAAATGTATAAAGTAATTGAGCTCCTCATTAACAAAAATCATCTATCAATGTGTATTACTCATTATGGAAAAGAATTAGCCTGTCCACAATTTGGTTTCATTTTGCTTTTGATTAATTGTATCATGTGTTGTCAACCAGGACTCCACAAGGAAATGCAATTAGCATTATCAATGTTAATAATGACTGAGAGTTGACAGGAGCCAGATGTCTATACAGAATTCAGGAGGAAAACTCACTCTAATAAACTTGTGATCTAGTTTAAAGGAAGTAGCAATTGCTCAATTTCCCTGAAATGTTAAACTTTAAAGAGCTGACTTATAAAGAAGTCAAAACCAAGAAGTCAAGATGATAAAGAAGTTTAAAAAAAAGTATACACAAAGAAAAATTAAAGAAATAAAATATTTGACAGGAAAAATAGAGAACTGAGATTGAACAAGTAATAATGGTTTGCAATCCTACAAGGACTCCATGTTTTGGGGCCAAGTTAAGAAATTCCGGGCTTGTTTTCTCTTGTTTCTCTCTCTCGTGTTCACTCTTTTGAACAGGCCCAAGCCATACCTTTCATTTCTTCATTTATGTACTTCTTTCATTTTTATTATCTACTGTATATAAAAACTATGCTAGGTGTGTAAGTGATAGAAAAATACACATGACATAGTCACCTGTTCTCAAAGGATATAATGTCTCAGTAAGAAGAACAAGACATGAACACAAACCACTCCTACCTAAGGAAGATGAGAAAGACTAATACAAGAGAGACAGGAAAGGAAAGAAGTTTATTTCCTTTCCAGCCAGACTTCAAAGAAAGTCTTTGAAAAAAGTTGTCTCCATCTGACTCATGCTTATTTCCCATCACTACTGAAAAACTCATTAATTCATATCCAGATAAATTGCGTAATGTTGAAATTAAGATAAATTGGTATGACGGCACTAAGTTTCAGATTATCTCCATTTCTTCCAAGCAGAAAAAACATTCTGTGCTCTTGGATGGTCTCTCTTTTGAGAAGTCACTCTTCAGCTCCCCTAGACATGTCCTAGGAAACAAGTGTCACTTCTTGCACACTGGCTTGGGTTGCTATCCTTATAAACCTGGATACTTTAATGACTTCTTGCTCCATACTGGATCTTGTTTGGGAAATAACATTAAAGATTAATGCATTTATCATTTCTCAAAGTTGTGTTGGAAGCCTAAATGACTAAGTCAGATTATGCCCATGGTGGTATGAGGAACAAAGGAAATCATTTGGTCACTAAGCCTCTGCATGAGAGCAGGACTTGATAAAACGAAGACACCTCCTCCCAAAAGGATGGGGACATAGACTGCATATCAAGTGTTTAGGGGTTATGATTTTTTTTTCCCTTTCATAAAAGTCTTTCTTACTCCTTTGTGACAGGAAGAAATGGCAAGAGAAATAAATCAGTACAGTTGTTTTTCCAGAATAACAATAACATGCTTTCTTTGGACTTTGTTCATAACCTCACTGAACACTCAGGTCAATAAACTGAGAGACAAAGTCTTCTCACAGAAAAAATATACAGTGTGCCCAGAAATAAACCCACGCATATGTAGTCAACTAATCTTTGTCAAGAGCACTAAGAATGCACAAAGAAAAGATAATTTCTTCAATAAAGATAGTTTCTTTTTTCAGTAGGAAAAACTGAATATCCACATGCAAGAGAATGAAATTGAACCCTTATCTTATGTTATACACAAAATGGGTTAAACCATAAGTGTAAGACCTGAAGAAAAACATAAACTTCTGGAAGAAAACATAAGGGAAAATCTGCTTGATAATGATTGTCTTCGCTATGATTTTCTTTTTGGAGGGATGTGCAAAAGTGAAGAAAACAAAAGGAAAAATAAGCAAGTGGGACCACATCAAACTAAAAAGCATCTTTACAGCAAAGGAAACAATCAGCAAAATGAAAAGATGACCTAGGAAATAGGAGAAAGTGTCTGAATACTCTATCTGATAAGGGGGTAATATCTAAATATATAAGAAACTTATACAGCAAAATAGCAAAAAAACAAAACAAAACAAAACTGATTTTAAAGTGGGAAGAGGACCTAAACAGACATTTTTCCAAAGAAGACAAACAAATGGAAGATATACAAGATATGTATATTTCAACAGATATATGAAAAGGTGCTCAACACTGCTAATCATCAAGGAAATGCAAACCTAAACCACAGTGATAAATCTCCTTATACCTGTTAAGATAGTTGTTACCATAAGACAAATGTTGGTGATAATGAGGCAGAAAGAAGAAACTTGTATGCTGTTGCTGAGAATATAAATTGGTACAGTCATTATGAAAAATAGTCTGAAGACACCTCAAAAAATTAAAAATAGTACTATCACATGATCCAGCAATTTCCGTTCTGGGTGTGTGTCTAAAAAAATAAAATCACTGTCTCAGAGGGCTCTCTGCATTCCTACATTCATTGCAACATTATTTGCAATAGCCAAGACACAGTCACAACCTAAATGTCCATCAGCAAATGAATGCATAAAGAAAATGTCGTACATGTATACAGTGGAATAATATTGAGCCATAACAAAGAAGAAAATCTTGCCATTTGCAACAACATGGATTAACTTGAAGGGTATTATGATAGGTGAAGCAAACCAGACACAAAAGGGCAAATACTGTATTATTTTACTTATATGTGGAATCTAAGAAGATGAGCTTATAGAATGAGAGGGTGGTAACCAAGGCTGGGGATGGGAAAAATAGAGAGAGATTGATCAAAGGGAATAAACTTTCAGTTATACGTGAATATGTTCTAAAGATCTAATGTACAGCATGGTGACTATAGTCAATAATCATCAAGTTTTACATCTTAAAGCATATTGTACAATCTAACTATATATAATTTTTATTTGCCAATCATACTTCAATAAAGCTGAAAATTAGAAGAGAAGCATACAATGTCATGTGAAAGGTGCTATAAAAAAAGCCAGAAAGGCAGAGAAAATCATGAAATAAGGCAAATCATTCTCTTTGGGCAGGGTTTTCTTCCATGAAAAAGTCATTCTACTCCTTTGTGAAGTTGATACTTCTTCTCTTTGAAGAAAATAACAGATTTTTGTGTGTTGAAGCTAAAGTGTTACTATTTGTTGAGTGCCTACTTCACAGTAAGCATTTATGTGCTTTATTTAATCCTTACATCTACTGTGCAATATTACCCTCATTTCACTGGAGAGAAAATAGAGGTTCCAAGAATATCTTGATTCAGGGTGTTGGATTAGTAAATGCTGGAGACATAATTCATACTCAGGACTGTCTCACTTGAAATTTGTACATGTTCCTGTAGGTCATAAAGCCACAAGTCATAATGCCTTCAGGATAATGGCTTTACCTTAATCCTTGGAGTTAGCTGTGGTCACAGTGGAAGGCAAATTTAAAAATCGAGGAAAATCATACAGTCCTCCAAAAGTGGACATAAAATGAGGATGGCTTGCTAGCATACAATTAAAATTTGATGCTTATTAACACATCATGCATCAATTTTCTAAACTTTATTGAAAATGTTGAATTGTGGAGTTCATGTCCTACTATACTCTTTCATGGCCTTGTATATTTGTTCTGGAGTGCTTCCAGGAACAGTCACTGAAAGGACTCTGGTGTTTGTGATCTTTCTGAGGAGTTTGGCAAGGTTCAAGTTCATGAGCTGTCTCTATTTTGGCTATCGTTGTTCTGCTGACCTGCTTTCACTAGCTTTTGACTCTCCTGCCTGGAGTTTCATTCTCTCCATGACATTATACTTGACTTTACACAAATCACTTAACCTTTTAAATTTCTGCTTCCAAAGAAACAGGATGGAAATCATCTTCTGAGTTCCTGCAGCCCTAAAATTTCATAAACTAAAACTTAACATTCTCTTTTTATTTTTATAGAACAGATTTTTATGGATTAATTTTGGTTGGATAAACAGTTATTTTTAAAATTTTCAGTGAAATTCCAGCAACCTTGGAACAAGTATGAAGATTTTCAAGTTGGTTATTCATCTATTATGAAAAAATAGATTATTCAATGTTTGTAAATTCAGTTTATTATTTTAAAATTAACTTGCATAACCATTAAATATGTAATATCAGGTTAAAAATAAGCCTCTGTTTAAATTAAGTCCATAGGGATTTAGTTGAACACAAATCTATTTTTTTGAGGATTAAAGATAGCACACTCCAAACTATAATATGTAGTCTAAATATAAAACTAAGCAACTAAGATAAGGCAAGAGACTCTTTATGATTTTCATGTAAGGTTTTATTTCTTTTTTGCTCCCTTTTTAAAAAATATTTTGCTTGTCCTCAGTGAAAAAAATATTAAGAACATCCTACTTGTATACTCTTTCAGTTCAGTTCAGTTCAGTCGCTCAGTCATGTCCAACTCTTTGCGACCCCATTAACTGCAGCATGAATTGCGATGATGAACTGAAGCATGCCAGGCACCTGGAGTCCACCCAAACCTATATCCATTGAGTTGGTGATGCCATCCAACAATCTCATCCTCTGTCGTCCCCTTCTCCTCCTGCCCTCAATCTTTCCCAGCATCAGGGTCTTTTCAAATGAGTAAGCTCTTCACATCAGGTGGCCAAAGTACTGGAGTTTCAGTTTCAACATCAGTCCTTCCAATGAACACCCAGGACTGATCTCCTTTAGGATGGACTAGTTGTATCGCCTTGCAGTCAAAAGGACTCTCGAGAGTCTTCTCCAATACCACAGTTCAAAAGCATCAATTCTTTGGCACTCAGCTTTCTTTATAGTCCAACTCTCACATCCATACATGACCACTGGAAAAACCATAGCCTTGACTAACAGACCTTTATTGACAAAGTAATGTCTCTGCTTCTTAATATGCTGTCTAGGTTGGTCATAACTTTCCTTCCAAGGAGTAAGCGTCTTTTAATTTCATGGCTGCAGTCACCATCTGCAGTGATTTTGGAGCCCCAAAATAAAGTCTGACACTGTTTCCCCATCTATTTGCCATGAAGTGATGGGACCAGATGCCATGATCTTCGTTTTCTGAATGTTGAGCTTTAAGCCAACTTTTTCACTCTCCTCTTTCACTTTCGTCAAGAGGCTCTTTAGTTCCTCTTCACTTTCTGCCATGAGGGTGGTGTCATCTGCATATCTGAGGTTATTAATATTTCTCCCGCCAATCTTGATTCCAGCTTGTGCTTCTTCCAGCCCAGCGTTTCTCATGATGTACTCTGCATATAAGTTAAATAAGCAGGGTGACAATATACAGCCTTGATGTACTCCTTTTCCTATTTGGAACCAGTTTGTTGTTCCATGTCCAGTTCTAACTGTTGCTTCCTGACCTGCATATTGGTTTCTCCAAAGGCAGGTCAAGCGGTCTGGTATTCCCATCTCTTTCAGAATTTTCCACAGTTTATAGTGATCCACAAAGTCAAGGGTTTGCATAGTCAATAAAGCAGAATTAGATGTTTTTCTGGACCTCTCTTGCTTTTTCAATGACCCAGCAGACATTGGCAATTTAATCTCTGGTTCCTCTGTCTTTTCTAAAGTCAGCTTGAACATCTCGAAGTTCATGGTTCATGTATTGTTGAAGCTTGATTGGAGAATTTTGAGCATTACTTTACTAGCATGTGAGATGAGTGCAATTGTGCGGTAGTTTGAGCATTCTTTGGCATTGCCTTTCTTTGGGATTGGAATGTATAGTCTTTATGGTTTGCAAAATACTTCCATGTGTAGCAGAGCTACATCTTATGTGGGAATTATGTCCTAAAGTCATTTCATAAAGTAAAAAATTACATATGGATAAAATTACCCAGGAAAATATTAACCCATAAAGCATGGCATGCATGATTTTATAATTTAAAATATATAAGACATATGTATGAAGGTAATATCTGTGGTATAAATTTTGCAGTTAAAAATAGTATACAATTCATTTCTAAATTGTATAAAAGAGACACATAGTTACATATTTTAATTTGTAGGAGAATGCATATTATTTGTAAGCATAAATGTAAAATGATGCCTCTCCATTGTATGGATTTCACATCTGTAGCCCATAGGTGAGGTACAGGTTACTATATTTACATACCTATATAAAGGAAAATATGGCTTGGAGTAATGTTAAATCTTTTCTAAAGCTTCAAAGCTAGTAAGCTGCAAAGCTACAATTCAGATCTTTAGAACTTCAGGGGCTATTGTCTTTCTACTACCTCATAATTGGCTCTGTGTTTATTTCACTTTCTGTTTGAAGTATATAAACTTATTTTTCAACTTCACTGAATTTTTCAGGTTTTTTTTTCACTACAATTTAGTTTCTCAAAAAATTTTCTTCTCCAGATCATTCATTTCACTGATAATTCAGAATGAGAAAAGTGCTATTGTATTTGATATGAAAAATCTATTTATTAGAATGAATTTGACTCACCCATGGACTCACATTCTAAATTTCCTATTAGACTTTTTTTTTTTTTTCAGCGTTGAAACCCTGCTTCCTTTCTGCTAGGAGGTGCCATGTCATTTATTGAAAACAAAACAAAAACAAAACAGGACAAACACATTTCTTAATAAGTGCAGTTTGTTAAAAGTTCTGTTAAAACATATGGGTCAAGGGGAAGTAAAAATAATCAGAGGATCACTGTAGGAAAAACCTTTAGGTCTGGCACTGGGAGACCTCTGGAGAGGAGCAGTGGGAGAAACTTCACGTTCTGAAGGGTAGGAGCCCCCCAACTCCCTTCTTCCCTCTCACCCCCTTAATCCCACCAGAAACTACCAAGACACCAGGAATAAAAGGTTTCAAGTTCAATAGTCACACTCTCTCCAAATACAAAAAGCAGGTACAATTCAACTCGACACAGAAGCTTGTGTGCAAAGTTACGGAAACTGAGACATTGTATAAAAAGTTAGATTAAAGATGATTCTGTGGTTTTGTTTTATGTGTGTTTTGAGAGTGTGGCTCTTCCTCTGTCTCCTGAACTCAGCAAAGAAACGGTTATCCTGATGAAATATCAATAGCCGACCCACAGTAAAAACAGACAAGTTCTAAAAATTTTTTTTTTAAAAAAAAGCATAATTACCAAAAAAAATCTGTCACTGCTTCCTCCCTCTGCATTTTGCTTTTTAAAACTTGTGTTTTTTAAAGTTTTTGATTTTTTTTTAAATCCTGAAAAGTAGACAGTAAAACAGTTCCTAGAAGTATTTACAACCAACTGTATGAGAGTCTGGGAAGCTGAGGGGCTAGAGCAGGGCTAGGAGAGGACAGGAAGGGGCCCTCCCCTTAGCCCTGTGTAGGCTACTTTAAATGTGTGAGAAGTTATTGGGGAAACTTGTTGATCACTTATAGTTCCACTTCTGAAACAAGAGTAGGTAAAGCAGATATTTAACTGCAGATAAAAAAGGTCACTAATTTCCTCAAGTCTGGCCCAAAACTAGTTTTAAAATTTCTAAGCAAATGTGGGTCAGCCAATGTGAATAACATCTTGATTCTTATCTATCGATATATCAAGACTAATTTCAAGAGAAACTTCGTGTTTAACTCCATGCAATGCCTTTTGCTTTCTTGGTCATTTGTTTACTTCCATTGTTCTTTCTCTTAGAAATAATAGCAGTTTGTATGCTTTGGAGGTACACATTGTACTTAAAGAGGTGGCTTCTGAGAAAACCAATTTTGGTCTGCCCCAAGATCGAGACACAGAATTATAAACCTTGACCGCAATTCATACCAATTAATAGTCTGGATTTACAGACTAGGTAGAATCACACCCTAACCTCCTTAGCCATTATTTTCCCACTAGGAAGTGGCATAGCAGCAGATTTGAAATGTAGACTAAATAAATAATGCAGTTGTGAATGTATTAAGATGAAAGTTATAAGTACATTAATTGACTATGTGTTGGAAATCAGAAATTGTGTTTATGGGATTTTTCTTATTCCAACAGCTTGTATGTTGCTTTTCCAAAGCAGAGCACACACACTAAGATTTTAACGCTTTCTCTTTTTAAATACATCTTCCTATACATTGAACCACACAGACATTTTAAAACTTGATAACTGTCTCAACCTATTATTTTTCAGAAGAGAAGTTGAGTTCTCCCAGTGGTAAATAATCTCCCTGTGAACATTCAGAGTGGGGCTAGAATGAAATTTTTATTAATTATTGATTCATAAAGAAGTAATGAGAACCTCCTGTGTGTCAGGAATTTTTGGTCTTTTTTTTTTTTTTTTAACCACACTGCTCCTAGGACAATTGGTATGATTGCAGTTTTATTAGAAATGTGAAATACTAAGTGAATGGTACAAGACTTTGAGGCTTCCTCCATGACTCAGTGCTAAAGAATTTGTCTGCCAATGCTGGAGACACAGGAGATGTAAGTTCAGTCCCTGGGTCAGGAAGATCCCCTGGAGGAGGTGCATGGCAACCCACTCCAAGATTCTTGCCTAGAAATATTGGACAGCAGAGCTTGGCTGGCTACAGCCCATAGGCTTATAAACATTCAGAAATGACTGAACACACACACACATAGGAGAGATTCCAGGTCTTGGTTAATGTGATAGACTTGCTAATGATAATTCCTAGGAAGATAATTCCCAGGAGTTGCCTTCCATGCTGCCAGACTGAAGTTAGGCAAGAATAGATGGTGAAAAGGAAATCTGGGGCAAGTAAACCTTTACTCTCTCACTACGTGTTTTCTTTGGAAGAAAAAAACATTCCCTGCCCCCAAAAGCTGGCAATTAATGGAAAAAGAGAAAAACATACAATGAAGCACAGGAATTGTAGATTGTATCCTCTTAGGGCCAGCTTCTTGGACATGAGATCTATACAGCCACTCGGAACCACATTTTAAAGTTCTCTGTGCATAAGTTCATGCTGTGTGGTGCCATCTTGGAACTCTCAATAAATTTTCAACAGGGGATCCCAGATTTCACTTTTCACTGGGCCAAAAAAATTAGGTAGCTGTCCCTGCCCTTCTCTTTGCAGGGTCTCTTCTGCCTAGCTTGTATACAACTCTGACTTTCCTCACCCTCTCTTGCTCTCTTTGAAGTGGGCCCTACTGCCAGGACCTGCTTATTTCATCCAAACATATTCCTAATGTAGATCAAGTTTGCATAATAAATTCTCCCTCTGGAATTCAGCTTTAGATAGACTCATCTGGGAAAATGGAATACTGATTGATATACAACTGGATTTTTCTATTTAGTAATATTTTGAGAAGACTCTCGAGAGTCCCTTGGACTGCAAGGAGATCCAACCAGTCCATTCTAAAGGAAATTGGTCCTGAATATTCATTAGAAGGATGCTGAAGCTGAAACTCCAATACTTTGGCTACCTGATGCGAAGAACTGACTCACTGGAAATGACCCTGATGCTGGGAAAGAATGAAGGCAAGAGGAGAAGGGGACGACAGAGGATAAGATGGTTCGATGCCATCACTGACTCAATGGACATGAGTTTGGGTAAGCTCTGGGAATTGGTGATGGACAGGGAAGCCTGGCGTGCTGCGGTCCATGGGGTCACAAAGAGTCGGACATGACTGAGTGAACTGAACTGAATGTTTAGAAAATCTGCTTTTGTAGAAGTAAATGTCTGCCTTGTTCTTTTTTAAACCAGTAAAATCCATATATAACCCAGATGATATGCCCATTGTAAACTCCCTAACTCCTAGAGATCTGGTCAAATTTGGTCCAAATCCCAATTTCACCGTCCTGTGAGAGAAATTTCATGGCTTCTTCTAGGTCCTGTGCATATCTTTGCTAAATGCTAAATCTCTTCTTCAGTCGTGTCCGACTCTGTGCGACCCCATAGACAGCAGCCCACCATGCTCCCCGGCCCTGGGATTCTCCAGGCAAGAACACTGGAGTGGCTTACCATTTCCTTCTTCATTTGCGTATGTCTTTGTGCTGTGTTAGTTCAGAACAAAGGTCTGACTGGTTCATCAGTTTCACAAGGGTCTGATAATATACATTTTGTGATTTGTGTGTGTATTTTACTAAAGATTTCAGGAGACTAGGGCTGGAAGGAGAAGTTCTTAAAAGGGAATAAACAATTCTCTGCAATATAGCTGATCTTTGTTCTCCATCTCTCCTATCTCCCTTCTTTCTCCAAAGTAACAAGAGCACATTTGCTCTTGTTTTACAATAAAAATGTTCATCAGTATCAATATTCTACCCAAAGCACTTTCCCCCATCAAACATTGTTTCCATCCTAAGAGAAATGTTTGTTAAAGGCATTTTTATAACAACAGCTTGAATAGTTAGCAGTAGTTTTCCCAGAAAGGTGGAAATGCAGAGACATTTTCCTTATAACTTACATTTTATGTTTTTTGGAAATGTTTATACAAAATTATCACCAAAAGACTTGCCTTTTTCAAACTGGACTTGAATATGTATTTCAGATATTACTGCAGTGTATTTTTGTTGAATTATAATTGCTTTACAATGTTGTCTTAGTGTCTGCTGTACAGCGAAGTGAATTAACCATATGTATACATATATTTCCTCTTCCTTGGATTTCCTTCCCATTTAGGTCACTGCAGAGCATTGAGTAAGATTCCCTGTGCTATACAGTAGGTTCTCATTAGTTGTCTATTTTATGTATAGTAATGTATTTATGACAATGCCAGTCTCCCAGTCCATCTCACCCTTCTCTTCCTCACTTGGTATCCATACATTTGTTCTCTTCATCTGTGTCTCTATTTATGCCTTTCAAAGGAGCTCATCTATACCACTTTTATAGATTCCACATATATATGTTAATATACAGTATTTGTTTTTCTGACTTTTCAGTCTATATGACAGTCTCGAGGTCCATCCATGTCTCTGCAAATGACATAATTTCATTCATCTTATGTCTGAGTAATATTCCATATATATGTATGTATGTATGTATGTATGTATGTATGTAATGTATACATACTGGCTTCCCTGGTGGCTCAGATGGTAAAGCGTCTGCCTACAATGCGGGAGACCTGGTTCAATCCCTGGGTCAGGAAGATCTCCTAGATAAGGAAATGGCAACCCACTCCAGTAGTCTTGCCTGGAAAATCCCATGGACGGAGGAGCCTGGTTAGGCTATACATGACTGAGTTACTTCCCTCATATACACACCATGTCCTCTTTATCCATTCCTCTGCTGATGTATATTTAGACTGCTTCCATGTCTTGACTATTGCAAATAGTGCTGCAATGAATATCGGGGTGCATTTATCTTTTTGAATTACAGTTTTCTCTGGGTATATTCCCAGGAATGGGATTTTGGGCCATATGATAACTCTATTTTTAGTTTTTAAGGAGTCCCATACTGTTTTCCACAGTGTCTGTATCACTTTACATTCCCACCAACAGTTTAAGAGGGTTCCCTTTTCTCCACACCCTCTCCAGTTTTTATTGTTTATAGATTTTTTTGATGATGGCCATTCTGACTGGTGTGAGGTAATACTTCATTGTGGTCTTGATTTGCATTTCTCCAATAATTAGTGATGTTGAACATCTTTTCATGTGTTTTTTGGTCATCTCTATGTCTTCTTGGAGAAATGTCTATTTATTAATAGATTTTCTTCCCATTCCTTGATTGGTTTGTTTTTTTGATATTGAGTTATATGAGCTGTTTGAATATTTTGGAGATTAATCCCTTGTCAGTTGCTTCTTTTGCAAATATTTTCTCTCATTCTGAAGGTTTTCATCTTATTTATTATTACTCCCTTATTCTGAAGTTCTTTGTATTCTTTTTTTCTCTTCTAAAAATATTTGTTTGTTAAGAAAGAAGCTGCTTTTCTGTGGGTCAAAGAGAAACTTATTTTTTTATTTCATCTTAAGAAAAGACTGAATGAATTTCTGCATCTTTCAACTGTAGAAGTTTTTGTGGGAAAATATATTACAGTGAAAGCAATATCAGAAAACCTTTAAACCATCAGTTCCCACCATATCATGTACTCATTTAATGTTTTTCATAAATATCATATTTTGAAGGGATGCTTACTTGAGCTGGCAATGTTTTTCAATTCATTGATCACCTTTGTACTGATTTATCTCGACTCCATTGATATGTGCTACTTAATTACAAATATGCATAGAATAATGTATGGGTTTCATCTCGTTATGCAAATAACTTTCCCAAAGCGCATTGTTTATGAGAGTCAAGCACTCTGTTTAGAGTCAGAAAGAGTGATTTATATACTGTTCTGCACTAACCAGTGCTTCATGCATGGATGGTCATTTCTCTCTCTTAATTGAAAACTAGCCAATTAGCCTACATATAATTAGTTTGCACATCAAGCAGATGAGCTATTGAATAAAAACACCATCTAATGTAGTATCAATTAAGGGTCAATCTACTGAAGTAAACAAGCTCATAACCAGGCTTCTCTGCTCCAAAGGAAAAGGAGAAATAGGTTTTAAAATACAGTTACAAATTCATAATAACCTTATGCCATATCTAAAAACTAACTTAAATCATAGGCTTAAAATTACCAAGCTTTAAAAAAATATAAGAGAATATCTTTGTGAACGTGAGTCAAAAATTTTTAGAGATATATCACCAAACACAGTCCATAAATTAATATATTAAAAATTTGAAATTTGTTAAAAATTTTAAAACTCTTCTCTTTGAATGACATTAAGACAATGAAAAGATAAGTTATAGGTTAGGAGAAAATATTTGCAAATCATGTAGATTGTAGCATCTGAAATATATAAAGAATCTAAAATCTCAACAATAAGAAAACAACAACCCAAATTTTAAATAATGGGCAGAATATATGAGCAGATACTTCACCAAAAAAAAAAAAAAAAGCATATGGAATGCAAATAAGCATATGAAAAGATGTTCAGCCTCCTGAGTCATTGTCATCGCAGTTGTATCTAACTCTGCAACCCCATGGACTTTGCAACCCCACAGACTAACCCCCCAGGCTCCTCTGTCCATGGGATTCTCCAGGCAAGAATATTGGAGTTCGTTGCTACTTCCTCCTCCAAGGGATTTTCCCAGCCCAGGGATCTAACCAAGTCTCCTGTGTCCCTGCATTAGCAGGCAGATTCTTTATCATTGAGCCACCAGGGAATTCTTCCTGAGTCGATAGAAGATGTAAATAAAACCACAAAGAGCTGCTACTATACACTATAAGAATGGCTATATCTCTTATCTATGGTCAAAGCAAAAATTATAAGGATAATTATAACTGGTGTTATACTACAAGGAGAAACATCTGGAATTTTTCTACCCACATTAAATGAAGCCTGCAAACCTCTAACTGAGAGTTTTTAACTAGAAATCTAAGTACCTCTAGAGGCTGAATGCAGAGAAGGCAATGGCACCCCACTCCAGTACTCTTGCCTGGGAAATCCCATGGATAGGGTAGGCTGCAGGCCATGGGGTCATGAACAGTTGGACACGACTGAGCGACTTCACTTTCACTTTTCACTTTCATGCATTGGAGAAGGAAATGGCAACCCACTCCAGTATTCTTGCCTGGAGAATCCCAGGGACGGGGGAGCCTGGTGGGCTGCCGTCTCTGGGGTCGCATAGAGTTGGACACGACTGAAGCGACTTAGCAGCAGCAGCAGCAGAGGCTGAATGACTGGACTTTCAGAGGCCTATAAAATTCTTTAAGTTAGAAATAAAATTGTATGTGCATGCCTATATATGCATTTTAAGGGGAAAGGAAACAAGGATATCATTGTTTTCAGTGAGGTCATTTAAACAAAAACAGCAACCAACAACCAAAAAGTTTAAGAACTCACCCTGACTGATAGCTTCATTGACCCAAACAACAGAGGGAGCTGAATGAAGCAACCCTGAAACTACTGAAGAGGAAGAGGCATTGATAAAGGTAAGGTCCTTTGGAAGATAAACTCACAATTGAAAATTATAAATCACACCAAAAAAATCCTTGCCATGTCAAAAGATTCATACCTTGGAAAGATTCACAAATGCTAAAATTTAAGACAGCATTCTGCATTTTAAGTATGTTCAGATTTCTCAGAGAGATATAGAAGTGAATAACATCCTGGAAATAAGACTATAAGATTAACAAATCAGACACAAATATATGAAAAGAGACCAAGTGTAAATAATAGAAATGAAAAAAAAAAATGGTTCTTAGAAGTAAAATAGGATCTTAGATAAAATAAAGAGTAAGCTAGACATAGGAAAATAAAAGTAGTTCCTAGAACGACTCATTCAAAATACAATATAGGAGGAGAAGGAGAAGAATATGAAAGAGCCATGAAAGAAAACAAAGGATAGATTGAGAAGTTCCAAAATATAAGTAAGAATATAAGAATAGAGATAATGGAATGAGAAAATATTTGCAAAAATGGTATCTGAAATTTTTTCCAGAATTGAGGAAAGACATGAATCCTCAGATTCAGAAAAATCTTGCCAACTGAACAAGGTAAATAAATAAAAAAGAAATATACTACTAGACATATAATGGTGAAACTTCAAACTATCATATAAAATGCAAATATGAAAAGCTACTAGAGAGAAACTATAGATTACCTATAATGCAATGATACTAGATTGAACATGGGCTTCCTCTTAGCAGAAATAAATAAATGCCCAAAGATAATGAAATAATATATTCAAAGTGCTTAGGGAAACTAATTCTTATTCAAGACAAAGTGCAAAACAAATAGATTTCAGGCACAAAAAGACTAAGACTTCTCACTACAAGATTTAGTAGCAAAACTGCCAACAACAGCAAAACAAATTCAAAAAGAAAATACAGGGGCAACAGTGGACAAAGAAATTGTTTAAAGATGTAAATTCATAAGTTTTGACCAGGAAAAAATATCCTGACAATAATTTATGGAGGATGAAAATGGGCCTTAACTACAATTCATGCCAGTTGTAAGGAGGCAGTTTTATTATTTTGGGGAAGGGTAGAAATACCTATTAAATTTTAACTATTATCTTGTTTTAATAAAACAAGGGAGTAGCTCACATTACACTCAGGTAATTTGTGAAGAAGAATTCTTGTACACTCATTTCTAAAAATGCCTTAATTTTTTCCTTTAGAAATTAGTAATCTCTTTCCAAGTGAAAGAAACAGTTGATCTAGGAAAATGAGATATTTATTGAGAATATGTCATTTTAATTAGCTTCTGGATTTTCCAAGAGCACAGGATGGTATGAGTTTCAGTATTTATTAAATGAACTATCTCCTAGCATTAAATAAGAATTACTTAATCAGAATACATATGGATTAATCACAAAACTGCTACTAAAAATAATTTCTAAATTAAAAAAAATAGTTATAATGGCATATTTACATAAGTAGGAAGCAGTAATAATTCTGCATGGAAGGAAGTTCTGCACTGTAAAGTATCAGCATGACCTAAGGTCAGACTTGCTAGGCGTGTAAAGAACGCCATGTCAGCATAGCCCTGGAGGACAGGATTGGGGAAATTCCTGGATCTGAGAACACTTGAATCTGCTGTTAAACCATACAAGAAAGCAGAAGCCAGGCCTGGGGAAAGGGAAGCTGTTTTGGGAAAGAGGAAAAGCATATCACAGTAGGTTTAAGTGGAAACTCCCAAGGCATTATTGAGGAGAGGAAACAATTGTCTTCCATCGTTTTAATTGAAGAGAATCTATTTCTAGAACTTGCATGTTGGAGAAGTATTACTAATCTTTTACTTTTCATTTCACTTTGTTCCAAATGGCTTCCTGCTCTCCTACCCTCACCCCTATCTAAAGCAACTTAAGCAACTTGTAATTTATAGCTGACATCTCACAATTTGCCTGTTATATGTAGAGCATTGGATTAATTAACTAATCAGGGGAAGAAAGAAAAAATAAAATCACAACTGCAATCCCTAGTATAATTTCTAGAAAAGAAAAACCAAAAAACAAAGCTATCTGCCATTGTTTGTATTGATTATCTATCAGAGATTGCCTGACCAGAGTTTAGAACTGTATATCTGAGAACTTTGTACCTTTTATACCATATACACTGTGCCTAGATTTCATTGGTTGCAGTGAAAACAGATTTTTCATGAAAATGAATCATAAACATGATTCTCCCTTAACCTTTTTTGGACAGAATGGGCAACATCCCAGGTTTAAAAGAGGATAATTTAAAATAAAAGCAAAAAACAGGATAATCTTAGTAATTAAAAAATGAAAAATCAAATCTTTATGTGAATAAAAGAGAACAATAATAAAATCCCTAGTCTATTTTGGAATCCAATAAGAAATGTAACACCTTTTTTTCATGTTCAGATACTAGGAGATAAATCATTAAGCTAATCGTTGGATACCACTCAAAATGAACTTTGGTTTCTGTGGGATGACAAGACTGGCATCCAGTCATTAAGTTGTGTCCAGCTCATTGTGACCCCATGAACTGCAGCTCACCAAGCTTCTCTGTCCTCTACTATCTCCCAGAGTCAACCCAAACCCATGTCCATTGAGTCGGTGATGCCATCCAACAATCTCATCCTCTGTTATCCCCTTCTCTTCCTGCCCTCAATCTTTCCCAGCATCAGGGTCTTTCCAATGAGTCAGCTCTTTGCATCAGATGGCCGAAATATTGGAGTTTCAGCTTCAACATGAGTCCTTCCAAAGAATATTCAGGCCTGATTTCTTTTAGGATAGACTGGTTGGATCTCCTTGCTGTTTAAGGCACTGTCAAGAGTCTTCTCCAACACCACAGTTCAAAAGCATCAATCCTTCAGTGCTCAGCTTTCTTTATAGTCCAGCTCTCACATCCATACATAACTACTGGAAAAACCATAGCTTTGACCAGACAGACCTTTGTCGGCAAAGTAATGTCTCTGTTTTTTAATATGCTGGCTAGGTTGGTCATAACTTGCCATCTCTTAATATCTTCTGCTTCTGTTAGGTCCCTACCATTTCTGTCCTTTATCGAGCTCATCTTTGCATGAAATGTTCCCCTGGCATCTCTACTTTTCTTGAAGAGATCTCTAGTCTTTCCCATTCTGTTGTTTTCCTCTATTTCTTTGCACTGATCACTGAAGAAGGCTTTGTTCTCTCTTTGCTATTTTTTAGAACTCTGCATTCAAATGGGTATATCTTTCCTTTTCTCCTTCACTTTTCACCTCTCTTCTTTTCACAGCTATTTGTAAGGCCTCCTCAGACTCCATTTTGCTTTTTTGCATTTCTTTTTCTTTGAGAAGGTCTTGATCCCTGTCTCCTGTACAATGTCACAAACCTCCGTCCATAGTTCATCAGGCACTCTGTCTATCAAATCTAGTCCCTTAAATCTATTTCTCACTTCCAGTGTGTAGTCATAAGGGATTTGATTTAGGTCATACCTGAATGGTCTAATGGTTTTTTCCACTTTCTTCAATTTCAGTCTGAATTTGACAATAAAGAGTTCATGATCTGAGCCACAGGACTGTCTTGTGAACCACTCCCAGTCTTGTTTTTGCTGACTGTATAGAGCTTCTCCATCTTTCGCTGCAAAGAATATAATCAGTCTGATTTTGGTGTTGACCATCTGGTGATATCTATGTGTACAATCTTCTCTTGTGTTGTTGGAAGAGAGAGTTTGCTATGACCAGTGCATTCTTTTGGCAGAACTCTATTAGCCTTTGCCCTGCTTCATTCTGTACTCCAAGGCTAGCTAAATTTGCCTGTTACTCCAGGTGTTTCTTGACTTTCTAATTTTGTATTCCAGTCCCCTATAATGAAAAGGACATCTTTTTTTGGTGTTAGTTCTAAAAGGTCTTGTAAGTCTTCATAGAACCATTCAACTTCAGCTTCTTCAGTGTTACTGGTTGGGGCATAGACTTGGATTACCGTGATATTGAATGGTTTGCCTTGGAAATGAACACAGATCATTCTGTCGTTTTTGAGATTGCATCCAAGTACTGCATTTCAGACTCTTTTGTTGACCATGATGGCTACTCCATTTCTTCTAAAGGATTCCTGCCCACAGTAGTAGATATAATGGTCATTTGAGTTAAATTCACCCATTCCAGTCAATCTTAGTTAGCTGATTCCTAGAATGTCAACATTCACTCTTGCCATCTCCTGTTTGATCACTTCCAATTTGTCTTGATTCATGGACCCAACATTCCAGGTTCCTATGCAATTTTGCTCTTTGCAGCATCAAACCTTGCTTCTATCACCAGTCCCATCGACAACTGGGTGTTGTTTTGCTTTGGCTGCATCCCTTCATTCTTTCTGGAGTTATTTCTCCACTGATCACCAGTAGCATATTCAGCATCTACCGACCTGGGGAGTTCCTCTTTCAGTGTCCTATCATTTTGTCTTTTCATGCTGTTCATGGGGTTCTCAAGGCAAAAATCCTGAAGTGATTTGCCATTCCCTATTCCAGTGAACCACATTCTGTCAGACCTCTTCACCATGACCCATCCGTCTTGGGTGGCCCCACACAGCATGGCTTGGTTTCACTGAGCCCTTTCCTTTGATGAGCCTCAATTTTGTGGGGAACAAGAGCAGAACAAGAAAAAAAATGAAGTTTTGGATAGAGAGGTTAATCATAAACTCAGCAAAGGAAATCAGTTTTCAGTAGACTCAGATTCAACACCTTCTTCCCAATCTAGGGTAATATCCCCAAATTAAATGCATTCATATTTCTGCTAAGAAATGTATAGGTGATTCACAGTGAGTGGAATAAGTTAAGACTATAAACAATTTTCTATCCATTTACATGGATTTTGTGGCAAGAGTTCATATCAGATATTGCCACCAATATGAAAAACTTTTGGTTTTCAAAATTATAGATAAAGTATTGTGATCCTGTATTACCTTCAGGAGAGCAGAGTAGTGAATAAAGTTCACACTTTCTTCAGTTGAGAAAAATAGGTCACTGAAACTCCTATCATAGAATAGTCACTTCTTATCCTAAAATAAGCTTTCAGTGTATTCTGAATGGGCTTTAGTGGAAGTCTAGAAGTTAACCAATAGGTTAATAATGTAAGATTTTTTCTATTTTATTATTGTTAAGCCATGAAGCACATTTTAGTTCTATTTTTATTGGCTTCTAATAAATAAAACAGAATTAAATTAAATGTTAGTATCAATCTGCCTTTTTCACTAGGCTACAGACGCTGTTGCTGCTGTTTTTCAGTTGTTCACATTATTTATGTGTGCTCTTCTGGCCTGTTTCCCATGCTGGTTTTCCTCTCTTAGATGAGGGAAAGAACACCAAGGAGATGTTCCATCCCAGCCAGACTCCACGGACTCCTCATCACGTTCTTCTCTGGGCACAACAAAGTGTCAGGCAGAACAGCCATAGCATACTATGCTCAAGTCTGCACTCGTAGTTTATAAGGCAGGGTGAGTACCCAGCCACACCTGCCTCTATCCAGTCCTACCTGCAGTAGAGGGATCTTCCATCAGCCAAGCTTTGCTCTCAAACATAGGTTCAAGTGGGTCCTTTCCACAGGATAAATGTTGAGTCACCTCTGTGGCCCTCGTTAGATCCTAGATAAATTTGAGCCAACTTTTACTTAAGTAAAACTTAAGGAAACTTAAGTTTACTGAGCACCCTTAAATTCCACAGCTTATAGTAGGGAATGTATATCTCTTCCAGTTAGGCACTGTACTAACAGAGGGAGTCACCATGAGGTATGTACAATAACATAAATTTATTTTTATCATGAACTTTTTTTTATCATATTATCTTTGTATATATTTCTTGCCTTTGCTGGTTGACAGCCTTAGAGTAAAAGTAAAAGGATTAAGAGTTGTTAGGTCAGGACAACTCCCCCTTCAAAGAATTATGAATATTTTAAATACCAGATATACTTAAAGGGATTTTCCTTATGTTTCAGTTTTTCTTGATAAAATATTTATAAGATAATTGAGGTCTTTATTGTATTAAGTCTTACGGGAAATGGCACATAGAAGAATAAAACATTGTTATATCTCTCAGGGACAGTTTGATCTAGAAGGGGCAAAGGACACATTAGTAACTTATCAGAATGTTCCTCGGAGAAGGTGATGGCACCCCACTCCGGTACTCTTGCCTGGAAAATCCCATGGACAGAGAAGCCTTGTAGGCTGCAGTCCATGGGGTCATGAAGAGTCAGACATGACTGAAGCGACTTAGCAGCAGCAGCAGAATGTTCCTACTTAAGGGTTAGAAGGAGTAAACATAGTCCCCAGATATAGAAGGCCAGGAAGAGAAGTAGGAAGAGCAGGGGCAAAGCAGAGTAAAGTGCTGCAGGACATCGGTGTGGCTAGAACAGGAGTGTTGGAAGGTTGCAGATGAACTTGAAGCTGCAGATGAAGAATAAATGAGTCAATAAAATAGGCATATAGAGTCACTCCCAGCAGTCCAAAGTAAAGTAGTGCTATTAGGAATCAGCAGCTTTCAGCAAATATCTTTCAGACACGTAAATGAGAAAAAAAAAAAGCAGAACCTGATTAAGGTGCTTTGGGTTGAGCCAAGCATTTTTAGTGATCTTTGTAAACAAATAAGCACAAGATTAACCAAGACTGGGAAGCAGGGAACATGTGCAGTGTATGACTCTAACTGATAACTGAATAGCACCAAGGCTGTCGGCGTGGAGTCCTGAGCCAGGCTGCTCAAGTTCAAGCCCTGGCCCCCAGTACTTGCTGTGTGACCCAGGATATTGATTTTTTTTTTTTTTGCACATCAGTCTATTCATCTATAAAATGAGGATAGGAAATATACCTTTTGTAGGGTTGTTCTGAGGATGACATTAGTTAAGACATGTAAAGTTCTTAGCACTACACCTGGTATATAGCAAGCATGAGAGAGGGAAGGAGAAAAGGGAGGAAGAAAAACCATTGACTTAGGAGAAAAATTAAACACTCCCTTTGAGTGATCAGATACTTGAGCCTAAGGCATCACTTCTTTTTCCAAGTAATACCTGAGTTATGACTGTTACGATGACAGCAGCCAGGCTTCCCATAGATGGTGTAGCCAGCCAGCAGAAGCCAATTAATCTCTGCCACCACAGGCAAAAAGCTCGGGCTGCTCACTGAGACCTGCTTCCCTCTCCTGAAGCATCTGCCCTGCTTGTGTTTGCAGGGGGCCAGGATTTCAGTGAGTCTCTGCCTTCCCCAGCCGTGTTGCTATTTTGGGAATTGTATAGCTTGGCATTAGAAAGAAAAGAACTGTGCAGGCCCACAGTGCTTGGTGTGTTTGTTTTTGTCTTGTTTTAGAGCTGGAAGAAGCCTTGAAGCCCCAGGAGCCAAATGCCTCTCATTTGACACTAGGAGATCCTGGGTGAGAGGGCTTTTTGTCCCTGACCCCAGCAGTAAGGAAACTCAGAAATGTGTCTTTCCTGAATGTTTCTGCTCCTTTTTATGTCAATGTTTTATTGGATCAAACAGAAAGTTAAGCTTTTATGAACTTGGGGCAAGCCATTGTTCTAATACTTGATGCTGTTAAGTCACTTAAGATGAAAAGGAAGTGGAGACAGCGTATTAACATGAAAATATGATATCATTTTTTTCTTGGCGTGGGTAATCTTGAACTTTTTCACTTCTGGAGTCAGTGTGATACTGTTGTATGAATATGATATTTAGGGTCAGAAATCAGGGTTTGATTCCAGAAGTTACTAATTATTAATCTGGCCTTGTCCAGGCTACTAAGCTTCTTAATTAATAGGTGTAATGATATCTACCTGCTAGCATTTTGAGAAGATTAATCAGTTAATTAGAAGAAATAATAAGTGTTAAATCTGTAAAACATAATAGAAATTTAAGAAAGGTAAGTCTCCACCCAAGTCTGTCCTTTCCTAAGAGACAAAGTTTTAATGAGGACTCCACTTAATTTTAACATGAATATAATCACTTCTTTGTTCATCATTTCCTCCTAGATCAAAAACTGACATAGAGCTCATTTTTCTTCTCTCCATTAGCTTGCTAATTTATAAAGTGAGGTGATTGGATTGGATTTCACCTCCAGTGTCCTTCCAGAATCTTCTTTCTAGCTTTTCTTTAGCCTAGCAAAATCTAGTTTATCCCAGCCATCAAATTCTCCTCTTTGCTGAAGGAGAGTGAGTTAAATGCTGTGTGTGACTAGAAATAAAAATGTCCCACAATTTCTCCTCTATAAAACCATATTTTTCCATTTTTGTTAACTGTAGAGCACTATGATAACAGTAGTGTTAGTTGTTCATTTGTGTCTGACTCTTTGTGACCCCATGGACTGCCAGGCTCCTCTGTCCATGGAAATCTCCAGGAAGGAATACTGGAATAGGTTGCTATTTTCTTCTCCAGAGGATCTTCCTGACCCAGGGATCAACCTGGGTTTCCTGCAAGGCAGGCAGATTCTTTACCATCTGAGCCACCAGAGAAGCCTCTGGTGAGCTCTGTACAATCCCACAATTTATTACGTACATAATATTATTGTTTTTGCCGCTCTCTCTGTTCTGCTTCCTTCCTCTCTCACAATCTGATAAGTAAATAGTTCATTAATAAGATAAATATGTAATGAGTTCCATCCAAATATATATATATATATATATATATATATATATATATATTGATCATAGTGTATGTTTCAGATCATAGTTTATTTTCTGTGCAC
>SJXQ01012087.1:2067-179945 GCA_006408695.1 Aepyceros melampus | reverse complement strand
GGATCATAGTGTATGTTCCAGATCATAGTTTATGTTCTGTGCACCTCCATTCAGCCCTATGTGACTCAGTCCTGTCTGACTGGAGCTGTACCATTGAAGGCTCATGCCAGGCATGTGGTCAGAAATTCTGGGTGCTGTTACTACCACCAGTACAGATTTGGGAACTTCCGGTGACCTCCTGACTGATGGGAAGAACTCAGTACCTAGGCGAGGGCTAGACTGAGCAAGAGAAGAATCTGGCTTCCCCAGTGGTCACCTGAAGTGGCTGAATGACTCAGCTAAGAATCATGGAGAGGTTGTCAGCCTATGGGGCAGACTTTTGCCAGTGGGAGAGAAGATAGAGCCAGGGCACAAAATGTTCTTGTCTTTTTTGCCTTATCCTTGGTTCTGGAATATAGTCCCTTTATCAGTCTCTGGAGATGACTCATGAAATTTGAACAACCAGACACATTTGGTAACATGTATTCACCTTGGTACTACACTCCATGTATTTGCTCTCTGTCACAGATTGCATTCTCTGAGTAGCAGACTCTAGGACAAAGTCTAGTGAGCTGTATTTGGGACCACTCTTTGATCACTGGAAGAGACCCTGATGCTGGGAAAGATTGAAGGCAGGAGAAGGGGATGATGGATGATTAGATGATTGGATGGCATCACCAACTTGAGTTTGAGCAAGTTCTGGGAGTTGGTGATGGACAGGGAAGCCTGGTGTGCTGCAGTACATGAAGTTGCAAAGAACGGGACATGACCAAGAAACTGACCTGAGCCGATTTCAATCAGTGCCTACAGAAGGGAAGAGAGAAACAGTTTGAGCAGAGGAAGAAGTTGAGTTGTGGTATAGACTCAAGAAAGACATCAGGCACACCTACAGATGGCTCTGAAGCTGTGATGGCCCTCCAGAATTATCCCAAATAGACCCAAGGGAACTGGGCACTTTTACTCCTTTATCAAGTAGTCACTGGACATGGGCTGTCCTGGGAAAACAGTGTGACCTTACGAGAGGCAAATACTGAAGAGGGTGGCAGTTGAATAAGAATGTAGCTTGGTCTCTCAGATTTAGTTTTTAATCTGATATAGTTGACACAGCAATGTCTGATTTTTCCAGCCCCATAATGATGTCAAGAGGTTGAAAGAATATACAGGCCAACCTGGAAGATATTGCAAGTTTGAGTCCAGACCACCAAAATAAAGCAAGCCACACAAATTTTTAGTTTTACAGTTCTTATAAGGGCTTCTCTGGTGTCTCAGATGGTAAAGAATCTGCCTGCCATGCAGGAGACCCAGGTTCAATCCCTGGGTCAGGAAGATCCCCCGGAGAAGGGAATGGCAACCTACTCTAGTATTCTTGCCTGGAAAATTCCATGGAGAGATGAGCCTGGTAGGCTGAACTCTTGGTAGGGGCCACAGAGTCAGACATGACTGAGCATGCATGTGCAGTTCATATATTTACAGTATTCTGAGTCTGTTGTGTGCTCAATAGCATTATGTCTAAAAGAACAATGTATATATGTTAGTTTAAAAATAGTTTATTGTTAAAAATGCTAACCATCATCTGAGCCTTCAGTGAGTCATCTTATTCCAATAGTAATGATGAAGATCACTGATCACCAAAACAAATAATGAAGATTCTAAAAAGTTGAAATATTGCAAGAACTACCAAAATGCAATATAAAGACATGAAGTGAGAAAATGCTGATGGAAAAACTGCACCGATAGACTTGCTTGATGTAGGGTTGCCACAAACCTTTAATTTGTAAGAAATGTAGTATCTGCTAAAAACAACAAACAAAACACAATAAAGCAAGGTATGCCTGTGATGCATGCCAAGCACTTTCTACTTAATCACAATTTCCCTGGTAGCAAATTCTTGTTCTTCCGCATCATATTCTTTAGAGAATGTACAGAGCAATGCAGCAGTGATGCCATCCTTTGAAGTTCATTGCCAGGGCCGTATGGTGCCCTTACAAATGCAGTGATACTAGAACACTAGGAAGTTAAAAGTTCAAATGTCTCTCTTGTCATACCCCTCTCCCTAGGTTTCCTGTTCCTCACCACTGGAAAGTGAGGTTCTGCTGCTGTAAATTTTTTAGATCTTTCAATAAAAGCAACAGGGCCATAGTATTGCCCAACCCCAGGTACCATTGTTAATTGGACTCTAAATGGGGCCTCCTGGGGTTATGCTGTGTCATAGCCTTATTGATAGGTACCTGAGAGCAAGAAAGGCACCTTCTCTGTAGTAAGAAGACAAGCATGGAAGGGAAGACATTGGGAGTCAGGGCAATGAAAGGGAGAACTGAGATAAAAGGTCAAAGGAAGAAGATTTCTCCTACTTCTTATTTCCAATAGGTTTAGCCTTGGTTAATTATATTGTTTAGGTCTCGCCAAGAAATATAAGAGTAACACACTGCATGCCATAGAATAGCTACCATCAGAGCAGTATCACTCCTGCCTGTGACCTATTGCTATTCTACTTTCCTTCTGTCTTCTTCCTTCTGAAACAGAGGCGGCTTCCCTCAGTGGGATTTATATATACAAGTTTCTCTTTTGACCTATGTATGAGAAAGTGATGTTCATAATTATTAGAATAAAAGTCTTATTCCCTTAATTTAAGTCCTACAATTAAAAAGACCTTCATTTTGACTAAGAATGGAAAATTAGAACATGACCCACTCTTACTTAATTAGCCCCCACTTTTTCTGCCAAGATTTAATTCTCCAGGTCTTTTGAAATGCAACATGTTAGAAATGAAATAACACAGAATCCTCAAGCACTCTCAGGGGAGGGATGAGTAAAAGTCTATTTTAAAAAGGCAAAAAGTAATGGGAAGATAATTAAAGGAAACATCTCTGACATGTTAAAACTAAAACAAACCATATGCTGTAGCCCTAGATGAGGGCTGAGCAGGGTGATCTTCCTTTCCCTTTAGAAGACTATGCTTTGGCTAGCTCTTCTAGGCATCACATGGTCTGATACCCTCTGACCTCAGGGCTCTGGGTGACTGTCCTGCTCCTAGTATCTGCCACTGAGACTGCCACAGAGCCAGCAGCAATTACTGCAATGTTGGGCATGACCTACTTTCTAGTTTTGTGAACCAGTAAAACTAATGTAGTGCTCTCATTTTAAAAGCACAGACTTCATTGATTTTTTTCAACAGATCAAGGCCAAGACCACCCTAGACCAAGGCAACCCTGAACAGTCCCTAAGCAATTATCCTGTGATGAACTGAATTGCATAGACAACTAAATATGTGCATCTACAGTGTATTCCTTATCAGATCTGTGCATTCAGTCTGAAATAAAATATTTGTAGGTTAATCAACAGAGTGCTATTTCTAATCCATCAATTGAAAGGAAATGGTAAATTGCAAGGAACCAAGTCTAGGGATTGTCAATGCTGGTCCAATAGGTGGTCACAAATTTGAGGTAATTTGAAGAACACCCACATGCTAGTTCTGCACAAAATAAAGAATCATAACATGTCATGGATGGATGGGCCATAGAAATTATCTAGGTCATTGATCTTTAACTGCTGGGTAGGCTGTGGAGTTGCAGATGGGGAGGTTGATTGAAATCACTGGGAAATTTTCAAAGTATACACTCCGATTGTATAGAACCTTCCAACTCAGCCTGAGTGTACTCCTCTGAGTCTAAGAGGATAGTGAGGTGGTCTCAACATATTTTAGAATTCTGATAAATGACTCCCTAATTCCCTAGAGAACCCACTGCTTTACCAAAACACACACACAAAAAAAACAACTGAGTCCCAGAGAGGTGTGCTTTAACAAAAACCACAAAGTAATGAAACAGGGAACTTGGACTACTGAGATGTTCTGGTTCCAAATTCAAACACTAGAAATTTATTTCATTCTTCTTAGAATATGATCAAATCTCTTATGAAATTTCGAGATGACATTCTCTGATCCTTTGTATCCCTTCATTTCAGTGCCTAGCTGAACTCCTTACAGGTGATGTGAATTGATTGTTAATTTGAAAACAGATTATGAAGTTTCTTCAAATGTTAAGGTTTTTAAGAATGTTTATTATTTATTTGACTGTGTTGGATCTTAGTTGTGGTGTGCAGGCTTAATTCCCTGTGGCATGTGGGACTTTGTTTCCCTGACAGGGATACAATCCGAGTCCTCTGCATTGGAAGGTGGGTTCTTAACCACTGGACCACCAGGCTAGTAGTCCCTAAAATGGTAAGATTTATACACACAAATCATCAGTGGCTTCCTCAGTGGGTTTTGTACTAGTATGTCTTTTTACCAAATGAGCCTTCCATATATACAAGTGGGTTTCTCAAAAACAGCGTATAGTTGGGTCTTCTTTTAAATGCAACCTGACATCCTCTACCTTATAGTTGAAGTGATTAGACTATTTACATTTTATTAATAATCAGTATTGTTGCGCCGCCTATTTTGGACTGCCTAGTTTGTTTCTTTTCCCCTCTTTCTGTCTTTTTGAGGGAACAAGGAGATTAGTGGAGGATTTGATGTGTAATTCTGTTTTTCTACATTATTATTTTTATTAGCTGTGTCTCTATCGACATTGTTGCTATTGCTTTTTCGTGGTTACTCTAGGGCTTATGGGCTTCCCTGGGAGCTCAGTTGATAAAGAATCTGCCTGCAGTTCAGGAGTGAAAATGAAAGTGAAGTCGCTCAGTCGTGTCCAGCTCTTTGCGACCAGTGGACTGTAGGCCACCAAGCTCCTCCGTCCATGGGATTCTCCAGGCAAGAATACTGGAGTGGGTTGCCATTTCCTTCTCCAGGGGATCTTCCTGACCCAGGGATCGAACCCAGGTCTCCCACATTGCAGGCCGATGCTTTAACCTCTGCACCACCAGGGAAGCCCTTATAGTCTCAAAGCTGATATGAGACTTTGGGTAGTGCAGGAGACCTGGGTTTAATTCATGGATTGGGAAGATTCCCTGGAGAAGGAAATGGCAACCCACTCCAGTATTCTTGCCTGGAAAATCCTATGGACAGAGAAGCCTAGCAGGTTACAGCCGATGGAGCACAAGAGTCAGATATAACTTAGCAACTAAACCACCACATGGGGGTCATATATGTTGACCCATAGCTAAGGCCAACAGTAGACATTGTTTTTATTTTGTTTATACAGTCAAACGTTGCAAGCCAGAAGCCAACGGGGTGACATCTTTGAATCATTGAAAACACAAACTATCCCTCTAGAGTTCTACACTTAGAAAATTTCTTTCCAAAAAAGAAGTGAAATAAAGACTTTTGATATTTAAAGCTGAAAAACCATGATAGTGCAGATACTGACCCAGCTGTAAAATTCCCTGACAATGGGTGCAGGAACAGTACCATTATAAGTGCAGTGATTATAAAGAACTTAGATTTTACACATGGCCCAGTGCCCATGGGATACTTATCTGAGGCCAATGATAAAGACACAGACCTGGCTGCAATTAAAAATGGAAAGATATGCTTTCCCAAAAGCTGATATGAGACTTTGGGGAGTAATCAAGACTATGTTGGGCTTCCCAGGTGGCTCAGTGGTAAAGAATCCACCTGCAATGCAGGAGACACAGGAGATGCGGGTTCAATCCCCAGGTCAGAAAGATCCCCTGGAGGAGGGTATGGCAACCCACTCCAGTATTCTTGCCTGGGGTATCTCATAGACAGAGGAGCTTGGCAGAGTGTAGTCTATGGTGTTGCAAAAGAGTCGGACACAACTTCATGACTAAACAAACGCAATACGATTGTGATGTGTTAAAAAAGAATACAGAATCAGTTCAGTTCAGTCACTCAGTCGTGTCCGACTCTTTGCGACCCCATGAATCGCAGCACGCCAGGCCTCCCTGTCCATCACCAACTCCCGGAGTTCACTCAGACTCACGTCCATTGAGTCCGTGATGCCATCCAGCCATCTCATCCTCGGTCGTCCCCTTCTCCTCCTGCCCCCAATCCCTCCCAGCATCAGGGTCTTTTCCAATGAGTCAACTCTTCGCATGAGGTGGCCAAAGTACTGGAGTTTCAGCTTTAGCATCATTCCTTCCAAAGAAATCCCAGGGTTGATCTCCTTCAGAATGGACAGATGTGTATAAGAGACAGGTTCAGTTCAGTGACTCAGTCGTGTCCGACTCTTTGCGACCCCATGAATCGCAGCACGCCAGGCCTCCCTGTCCATCACCAACTCCCGGAGTTCACTCAGACTCACGTCCATTGAGTCCGTGATGCCATCCAGCCATCTCATCCTCGGTCGTCCCCTTCTCCTCCTGCCCCCAATCCCTCCCAGCATCAGGGTCTTTTCCAATGAGTCAACTCTTCGCATGAGGTGGCCAAAGTACTGGAGTTTCAGCTTTAGCATCATTCCTTCCAAAGAAATCCCAGGGTTGATCTCCCACAGAATGGACTGGTTGGATCTCCTTGCAGTCCAAGGGACTCTCAAGAGTCTTCTCCAACACCACAGTTCAAAAGCATCAATTCTTCGGTGCTCAGCCTTCTTCACAGTCCAACTCTCACATCCATACATGACCACAGGAAAAACCATAGCCTTGACTAGACGGACCTTAGTCGGCAAAGTAATGTCTCTGCTTTTGAATATACTATCTAGGTTGCTCATAACTTTTCTTCCAAGGAGTAAGCATCTTTTAATTTAACAGAATACAGTATCAGAAATGTTGAGAGATACTTTGTCCAAATATTCCTCCATTTGGTAATGATTTATATTATTTTATGTCTTCATCTGGAAGTCCCACAAAATATTAAAGGTGTCTTTGGTGGGGGCTGAAATCCTGCATTAACTGAGGGGAAAGAGCAAGTAAAAACATTAATTTGTTATGAACTTTTGTCGTGGATGTGACCAGTATTTAATTCTCTCTCTAGTATTTGAGTATTTTCCTTATTGTGTCCCACCTCCCTAGGTTGAAAGTCAGAAAAGCTTTCCTAACCTTTCTTGAAGCTAGTGTAAAAATAGATATATCACATGAGATTTTTATTTGGAAAGATGTCAACATGATGAAGAAGGAAACCTTTGAGAAACCATTGTCTGGAAAGGATAATCAGAGACAACTTGTTTGCAGAGAAGCAGTGATGTAAATTCTAGAACTGAGTGCCAAGCAGTGTGGTAAGTTGTATGTCTGTGCTGAATAACAATAGGAGCAAGAACTCAGCTGGAGTAACCTCAATGTATGGTTTGGGTGTTGTTCTTGGTTCTGTAGCTTCTAAAGCCCATTCTTTGAACAATTAGAGAATTTGCAAGCTGCTGATATCCTTTAATACATTCTTTTACTGTGTAAACCCATATGATAGGGTTCTACTCTTTTCACTCAAGAATGCTAGCTGGTACATTCCCTATTGTTAACCTGATTTTCACTGTCATAATCCTAAATGTACCTCCCCAAAACATTTTCCCACTCTGTCATTCCCCAAAGTGCTAAATTTTCAGAATTCTGACTTTCTGTTTTCATGCAGTCAGTTGTTGGATAAACTATTTTTCATAGTGTTTCTGACACAACTTCAAAGAGCCTTGTAAATCCCACAAGACCTCAACTTGGCAAAAATTGAACATCTTTTGAGTAGCACCAGAGGAATGTTGAATAAAGGTATATTTGTAAGAATCAGATAGTTCTATTTTCTTTCCTTATTGGGAAGAGAACATTTGGGAGGAATTACATAATCCTTTTATACACTCAGGATGCCTGGTCAAAACCCACATGGTTCAACGTGAAGACTGCCAAAGGTACCTGGAAGAACATTGAAGTTTTGGTCATCTAGGCAACCACTCTTATTTCAACAATGTACACTTCACAAAAACAGGAGAATAATTTATAAAGAAATCAACTCAGAGTCTTTGCCACATGAACAGAAAGGAATTTTGACTAACCAAGAAACTATGTTGAAGGAAATTAGCTATTTAAGTGTGTGATACCACTTAAATATCTCCTCTGTTTTAAGAACTAGAACAAGTGGTCTTGAAATGCAAGTTTTCCCTAAAATGTTTAAAATCAGTTTGTAATTGATCATGAATTAATATATGTAGTCAGTATAACTGGAATTTACATAATTTCATCTTTATAGAAAATGTTTTTGGAGTATTCTTGATTTACAACATAGTTTCAGGTGTGCAAAGTGATTCAATTATACATATACATATATCTATTCTTTTTCAGAGTCTTTTCCCACATAGATTATTATAGAATATTGAGTAGCGTTCCCTGTGCTATACAGTAGGTCCTTGTTGGTTATCTATTTTATATTAATATATGGTAGTGTGGTTTTATTAATCCAAGCTCCTAATTTATCCTCCCCCTCATTTTCCCTTTGATAACCATGAGTTTATTTTCAAAACCTGAGTCTGTTTATGTTTTGTAAATAAGCTTGTTTTGATCAAAACGTGTGATTTGATCTTTTAATAGGCTTTATCTCCTAATGCCTCCAGGATAGTGTTTCAGTGTCCCTTTTCCCTTCCAGGGGTCCCCTTGTTCTATTCACCTTTATAGCCTTTGTGCATCCTTCACTACATTCATCCTACCAGGAGAGGAGCAGATATGTGTGTGCATACAGATGTGGTCGATAATGCTTAACTACTAACTCTTTGACAAGGATTTGCTTTTCAACTTTAAGCCTGAGGATGGATTGATATGAGAGTCTGCCTCTAGCTTTCATGTCACATGTCCATTTATATCCCTTGTGAAGCTATCAACACCAGTCACAGCCAGTGTATAAGGCAGTAACATAGATTGGCATTGCTTGTTTTTATCTCAGAGCTGGGTGTACCTTTACAAGTATTTCTCAGCAGAGAAGGGCTTAGTCAGTCTCTGAGGCCTTCTTGTTAAGTGATACTATGCAAGAAATATCAGAGATTTTAAAAATACAAAAGTGAGTCTGAGAATTCATTACAATGCATATATGACATGTCATTCTTATAAAAAGCCAAGATGCTCATCATGGTAATGTTATCTGCCTCCTATAAGAACAGGGGCATCCTCCTCCTCCTCCATAAGCATCCTAGTGGCTTCCACCAACTAGGTCAGTGGAACACTCCGTGGCCAAATGGCTTACCAAAGAGCTCAAGAACACAGGCACTTCATCCATCCTGACTCCAGATTTGGAATAACTGTTATTTACCTTTGTTACACTATATGATAATCTATGGAGAAGGCAATGGCACCCCACTCCAGTACTCTCGCCTGGAAAATCCCATGGATGGAGGAGCCTGGTGGGCTGCAGTCCATGGGGTCGCTAAGAGTCGGACACGACTGAGTAACTTCACTTTTACTACTCACTTTCATGCATTGGAGAAGGCATGGCAACCCACTCCAGTGTTCTTGCCTGGAGAATCCCAGAGACAGGGAGCCTGGTTGGCTGCTGTCTATGCGGTCACACAGAGGTGGACACGACTGAAGCAACTTAGCTTAACTTAGCATGATAATTTATAAACAATTTCATCTCCAACTTTTTCGGGAGGACAGCAGGAGAGGAACTGTTCCCACCTGGTAGGTGGGTCTCAGAGTTAAGAGAGGTACCCAGGGGACACAGCTAGGACTGCTAGAGAAGGGACTCAAATGGATGACCAGTCTAGCACTCTTTCTACCACACCCCTCCCCTGTCATGCATCTCCTCTACAGGGGACACACACACACACACACACACACATTATAAGATACGATGAATACTGACTGCACTAGCCCTTGTACAAAGAACACATTTGTAAGGAGCTGCAGAAGCATCATGATGGGTTAGGAAGACAACAAAACTCTTTTACTAGGTAGGGAAGGATCGATACCTACTATGTCCTAGGCACTGAACTGGGCTGGGCTACAACAAGGCATAGGGTTGACAGGGTCCTATCCAGGGTCCTCCTGGAGCTAACCTAACCATTAAGAGAATGAGAACACTTGAGCATTTTAGCAGCTAAGGTTTAGGCTCATGGTTGCTTATGACTGGAACTGTTTCCCCCATTACATTCTGCCTTATGCTATAATTTTCTTTTGAAAAGTCTCTTCTGTAGCTGGCTATAAATCCTAGAGGGCAAAGATCACACATTTTTATAACTACCATGTCACATTTCAAGGGAGGAGTAGGGAGGACAATGTGTGAAAAATTCCAGACATAACTCTGTAAAGGGAGTTGATAGCCATCTGCTGCATTGTTAGTTTTGACCTCCCTAAATCACTCCACCAGTTCCCACTGGAGTCATGTTTTCTTTATATAAAACAATTTACCCACAAAAAAATGTTGGGGAGGTTGTACCTGTAAAATGTGTTTGGGTCTATCAAAATTGTGCAAACAAAATATTTGAGATATTCATCCTGTGTAGGCAAAAAGCAGTACCTGGCAACTACTACCTAAAGATACCTGTGTCCTAGACACTGAACTGGGCTGTGCTGTGCCACACATGGTATAAACACCTGCTTGTGCAGTGTAGCTTTTATTTCTCTGAAAGCAGGTGAGAGCAAACAGCCTCCAGATGCCCAGAGTGAGGAAGGAAGAGCTGACCATCTGCATCTTTTTCTCCTTCCTGTTTCAGCATCTCCCGTATCCATGCCCTGTAGTGAAGCAGAAATGAATAGGAGTATTGTACACTTTAGTATTTAAATTCGCCAAACCTTCATGCATATCTACTCTGTGCCAGCAGTCATAACACTGATTGTGTTTCATAAAGATTTTCATAAAGAGCTTCTAATCTGTAAGAGAGATATGATACCTACACAGAAAGGTATAGTTTTCTAAAGTCAAAGTTGCTCAGTCATGTCCGACTCTTTGTGACCCCATGGATTATACCGTCCATGGAATTCTCCAGGCCAGAATACTGAAGTGGTTAGCCCTTCCCTTCTCCAGGGGATCTTCCCAACCCGGGGATTGAACCCAGGTCTCCTGCATTGCTGGTGGATTCTTTACCAGCTGAGCCACAAGGGAAGCCCAAGAATACCAGAGTGGGTAGCCTATCCCTTCTCCAGTGGATCTTCCTGATCCAGGAATCATACCAGGGTCTCCTGCATTGCAGGCGGATTCTTTTATCAGCTGAGCTACCAGGGAAACCCTATAGTTTCTAAGTAACTAACAAAGTGGCATAGAGGCACATAGGAAATGGATAAAAAAGAATGTTAGAGGCAAGTGACTTAGCACACACACATAGAGAGTGGAATGGTGACCCAGAGGGGACAACGCTACCATTGCCTTGGATTAGTAAGAAAGGCTTGGATGAGGAGTCAGTTTTTAAGCTGAGCCTTGAAGGATGGAAGGGAAATTACAAATTATTAACTCAAATAATTAAGACAGAATTTATTTGTTCAACCAATATAGATGTATCCTACATTTTAGTACTTTGGTAGTTGTTGGAGATACAGAGAAAATAAAACAAGTCCTTATCCTGATGAAATTTAAGTTCTAGTGGGAGAAATAGGCAATCAATCAATAAAATACCTTATTTCCCAGCCACCTTCTCTATGTTGCATTCTTCCTGAACTACCAGCTGCTCTATATTTGAGCCCTTTTCACTCACATCTCTCACATGTTTTTTCTTTACTTACAAAAATTTTCTCCAGTTTACAGCCTGATTTGTGGTTTCCCTCCCGTCCTTCAGGGCTCAGCTTAAAAACTGATTCTCCATCCAAGCCTTTCCTACTAATCCAAGGAAATGGTAGCGTTGTCCCCTCTGGGTCACCATTCCATTCTATATGTGTGTGTACTAAGTCATTTCAACCATGTCCGACTGTTTGCAACCCTATGGACTGTAGCCCGCCAGGCTCCTCTGTCCATTGGATTCTCTAGGCAAGAATACTGGAGTGGGTTGCCAAGCCCTCTTCCAGGGGATTTTCCCAATCCCTCCAGGGACTGAATCCACATCTCTTCCATCTCCTACAGTGACTGTTGGGTTCTAAGGCAATGGCACCCCACTCCAGTACTCTTGCCTGGAAAATCCCATGGACAGAGGAGCCTGGTGGGCTGCTGTCTATGGGGTCGCACAGAGTCGGACACGACTGAGCAACTTCCCCTTCTCCTTTCCCTTTCATGTGCTGGAGAAGGAAATGGCAACCCACTCCAGTGTTCTTGCCTGGACAATCCCAGGGATGGCGTAGCCTGGTGGGCTGCCATCTATGTGGTCGCAAAGAGTCGGACACGACTGAAGCGACTTAGCAGCAGCAGCAGCAGCGTGCCTCCTGAGAACCCCATAACATTTCTACAGGTGTAAAAAAAGAAAGTGAAAGAAAGTGAAGTCCGCTCAGTCGTGTCTGACTCTTTGCAGCCCCACGGACTGTTGCCTACCAGGCTCCTCCGTCCATGGGATTTTCCAGGCAAGAGTACTGAAGTGGATTGCCATTTCCTTCTCCAGGGGATCTTCCTGACCCAGGGATTGAACCTGGGTCTCCACTTTGTAGACAGATGCTTACCCATCTGAGCCACCAGGGAAGTCCAGTGAAGTGCAATTAAATGTTCATATGGCTTTTCTCCCATTAGACAAGGAATTTTTCAAAAAAGGGACCATGGCTGATTCCTTCCATGCCCTTTACCTAGGAGAAGAACCATACATGGAGCTATAATAGTATTATCAACCACAATTATAACAATAACACAAGTTAAATCATACCAACAATGTGCCAGGCACTCTAAGTGAGTTAGTTGCAAGCAATCCTTTGTCTTATGTATTTTATTATTATCTCCATTTTATGAATGAAAAAACTAAGACTGATAGAGTTTACATGATTTACACAAAGAAATCTAGTAAGGAATATATATCTGATGAATAAATAAAAATAGATTTTTATTTTATTTTAGCAAAGAACTCTCTGCACACAGACTCATCCTTAAAAATTAGATATCCATAAGGCTTAAGCATCTGTTCAAACTGTTTTGAAAACTGAGAAATATTGATCATTGTCATCATCATAAATCATCAGCAAAGTCTGGTTACATATCAAGTTTCATGGTACTGAATGATGCACTGTATATGATTTTAAAACTAAAGAGGAAATGATCTGCATGAAGGAACTCTGTTGCATACAGTTCCCAGAGGAACATTTGAAAGCCTCTGCCTTTATTTTCTCTTGGACACATATTGTCTCCAATTTAAAAGACAGCTGTTAGAAGGAAATGAGGCAAGGGATTTAGGGGGCAGTCATGAGACTTAAAAATAGAAAATGGCTTTTTTTCCCCTTCATGCAGTGTCTCCTTTCCTTCCACAGTACAGTATACCACATCTATGACCACACAGCTGATACCCATCAGCTCTTGGAGAATCATTTATGGACACAGTAGCTCATTTTCATAGTTAAGATAGAAAAGTTGGACCGAAAGAATTCACCTTTGGATGACTTAACCAATTTGTGTGCATTGCAGAATCTCAGGAGTCACCAGATTCTTATGTTTTCTTTTGCTTGTTGAGGTTGAATGAGAACGATAAAAATCTGAACATGTTAATGCCTATTGTCTGTAGCACTGTGGTACTAGATTTACCTGTAAAATCTTTGAATTTCTTATAGTAAAGGTATCACCAAAAGGTAAAATACTACTGCATTTCTATTTAACACAGCCTTCCTGGTATTCATTTATTTCAATAAAATTATCTCTCTTGATATAGAAATAGGAAATAAAGCAGATTTTGACCATTCTATCAAGGTCATTTTCATCAGCCTACTGCCTTAGCCTTCATGATGCCAATAGCGTTCATTTTGAAAAGTTCCTTTCAGTCATTCTGAATAAATGAGCCATTAGAAATCCAATCAATGACGATGAGCTTGGGTATTATAAACAGTCATGCTTTGAATCTTGATATTTTGAAAAACATCCATATTATCAGACTAGGAAAATGTTACTTACTAGCAATATTGAGGTGGTTATAATTTAAAGTCCATATAATTTTGCCTGTCACCTAAATGCATAGAGATAGGTACTCAGCCATTTCTCTGCATAGAAGGCCAGGAACTCACTACCTGTAGAGTCAACCTTAAAATTAGTAAGAAAGCCTTTAGAGAAGAAAAGATTAATAGAAGAGGTATGTAGCAAGCCCCTTCCTTGAGTAAATTAAAACCCTGAAGAGTCTGATTTCTTGTTTCAGAAAGAGCTAAGAACTGTAAGTCAAGGACCATAACTGTTAGAACTGTGCAGCCTTCTGAAATGTTGGTAAAATTTCTATGTTGGTTATATTTGTTACCCTCTTTTTTTAAAATTTATTTTAATTGGAGGATAATTACCATATTGTGATGGCTTTTGCCATACCTTGATAAGAATCAGCCGTAGGTATACATGTGTCCCCTCCGTCCTGAACTCCCCTCCTGCCTCCCTCTCCACCCTGGCCCTCCAGGTTGTCGCAGAGCGCTGGCTCTGCGTGCCCTGTTTCATACATTGAACTCTCACTGGTTACCTATTTTACATATGGTAATATATGTGTTTCAATGTTATTCTCTCAAATCATCCACCCTCTCCTTCTCCCACTGAGTGCAAAAGTCTATTCTTTACATCTGTGTCTCCTTTGCTAACCCATACATAGGATCATTGGTACTATTTTTCTAGATTCCATAGATATTTGTTAATATATGGTATTTGTTTCTTTCTGACTTACTTCATTTGTTAATATATGGTATTTGTCTCTTTCTGACTTACTTCACTCTGTATAATAGACTCTAGGTTCATCTACCTCACTAGAACTGACTCAAGTACATTCCTTTTTATGAGTTAGTAATACTCCATTGTGTATATGTACCACAGCTTCCTTATGCATTCATCTACCGATGGACACATAGGGTGCTTCCATGTCCTAGCTATTATAAATAGTGCTGTAATGAACACTGGGGTAAGTGTGTCATTTTCACTTCTGGTTTCCTTGGGGTATATGCCCTGTAGTGGGATTGCTGGGTTGTATGGTAGTTTTCTTCCTAGTTTTTTTAAGGAATCTCCATACTGTTTTCCACAGTGGTTGTATCAGTTTGCATTCCTAGCAACAGTGTAAAAGGGTGCCCTTTCCTCCACACCCTCTCCAGCACTTATTGTTTGTAGACTTTTTAATGATGGCCATTCTGGTGTGGGATGATACCTCATCATGGTTTTGATTTGCATTTCTCTAATAATGAGTGATACTGAGCATCTTTTCATGTGTATGTTAGCTGTCTGTATTTCTTTGGAGAAATGTCTCTTTAGGTCTTCTGCTCACTTTTTAATCGGGTTGCTTGTTTATTATGAGTTGTATTAAAACCCTTAAAACTAGATGGGAAGCATAAAGAAGAGTGGTGGGTTATAGAAGAACCTTAAAGAGGAGGCAAGAGAAGGCAGCTACTATGACAGTGCATGTGTGTGCGTGCTCACTCGTGTCTGACTCTGTGTGACCCCATGGACTGTAGCCCACCAGACTCCTCTGCCCCTGGGATTCTCCAGGCAAGAACACTGGAGTGGGCTGCCATGCCCTCCTCCAGGAGATCATCCAGATGCAGGGATTGAAACCAGTCTCTTGCTTCTCCTGCCCTGGGAGGCAGATTCTTTACCATTGCACCACCAGAGGTGGTGGCTATGATGGTGAGCAGGGAACATAAACCAAAGTCCATAAGGCAGGTTATTAAGAAGGGTAGAATGAAAACTCTTAAGGAGGGACTGATATGGCTTCCACAGACAGAATATCTTCTTCTTCAGGGAAGCTTCAATTCTGCTCTTAAGGCAACTGGTTGGATCAAATAACCTCCTTTATTTAATGTCAACTAATTGTACGTGTTAATCACATCTACAAAAACCTACAAGGGTTTTGAAACCATTGTATAAACAGAAGCATGGCCAGCTTAGACCAAAGGAAATGGAGATAGGGTAAGGTAAAAGTGGGCTGTTGGATTCCCAAAATTCTATACTTAGAAAGTGAGCTGATAGAGCTCCTTAGTTGCAAGCATGTGCTACCCTTGAAGAAAAAGCAGTGACTCCAAGGATAGAGGCAAGATTGCAGAGGCCAAGGGCTCAGAGGCAGAGGCAAGAGCTGTGGGCAGAAGTGTCTGGAGCTGCAGTGGGCCCAGAGCTGCGTTGAGCTGCAGAAACTGAATGGAATTTGCTCTGCTGGATTTCAAGCTTGTTTAGGGTAGTTTTTCTTTTATTCCTTCCCTTTTCTCCTTTGTGTAATGTGACTATCTATTCTATGTGTCCCACTACTGTTTTTTAGAAACTGAAAACTTGTGTTCTAGTCTCTTAGGTCTACAAATGGCGAAGAGTCTTATATCGGTAATACCAGAGTCTCACCTGTACCTAACTGGGTTGATTTAGATCATAAGATTTGGAACTTTATAAGCTGATGATAATTGGATTAAATTTTAAACTTAGACTTAATGCTGTAACTGAGAGATTTGGAGATATTGGGATGGAGTGAACATATTTCACACACATGGAGTGAATTCTGGGGGGGCAAGAGAGTGGACTGTAGTGCAATGAATAGTGATTCCCTGAAAAGATATGCTCATATCCTAATATCTGGAACCTGTGAGTGTTATTTCTTTGGAAAAATTGCCTTTTTAGATATAATTAAGTATTTTGTTAAATACGCAGGGTGACGATATACAGCCTTGACGTACTCCTTTTCCTATTTGGAACCAATCTGTTGTTCCATGTCCAGTTCTAACTGTTGCTTCCTGACCTGCATACAGATTTCTCAAGAGGCAGGTCAGGGGGTCTGGTATTCCAATTTCTTTCAGAATTTTCCACAGTTTATTATGATCCACATAGTCAAAGGCTTTGGCATAGTCAATAAAGCAGAAATAGATGTTTTTCTGGAAATCTCTTGCTTTTTCCATGATCCAGCGGATGTTGGCAATTTGATCTCTGGTTCCTGTGCCTTTTCTAAAACTAGCTTGAACATCTGGAAGTTCACAGTTCATGTATTGCTTAAGCCTGGCTTGGAGAATTTTGAGCATTACTTTACTAGCGTGTGAGATGAGTGCAATTGTGCAGTAGTTGGAGCATTCTTTGGCATTGCCTTTCTTTGGGATTGGAATGAAAACTGACCTTTTCCAGTCCTGTGGCCACTGCTGAGTTTTCCAGATTTGCTGGCCTATTGAGTGCAGCATTTTCACAGCATCATCTTTCAGGATTTGAAATAGCTCAACTAGAATGCCATCACCTCCACTTGCTTTGTTCGTAGTGATGCTTTCTAAGTCCCATTTGACTTCACATTCCAGGATGTCTGACTCTAGGTGAGTGATCACACCATTGTGATTATCTTGGTCATGAAGATCTTTTTTGTACAGTTCTTCTGTGTATTCTTGCCACCTCTTCTTAAAATATCTTCTGCTTCTGCTAGGTCCGTACTATTTCTGTCCTTTATTGAGCCCATCTTTGCATGAAATGTTCCCTTGGTATCTCTAATTTTCTTGAAGGGATCTCTAGTCTCTCCCATTCTGTTCATTTCCTCTATTTCTTTGCATTGATCACTGAGGAAGGCTTTCTTATCTCTTGGAGATCAGCCCTGGGTTTTCTTTGGAGGGAATGATGGTGATGCTGAAACTCCAGTACTTTGGCACCTCATGCAAAGTGTTGACTCATTGGAAAAGACTCTGATGCTGGGAGGGATTGCGGGCAGGAGGAGAAGAGAATTACAGAGGATGAGATGGCTGGATGGCATCACTGACTCGATGGATGTGAGTCTGAGTGAACTCTTGGAGTTGGTGATGGACAGGGAGGCCTGGCATGCTGTGATTCATGGGGTTGCAAAGAGTCGGACATGACTGAGCGACTGAACTAAACTGAACTGAAGTATTTTGTTATGACCAATCTAAATAGCATATTAAAAAGCAGAGACATTACTTTGCCAACAAAGGTCCATCTAGTCAAGGCTATGGTTTTTCCAGTAGTCATATATGGATGTGAGATTTGGACTGTAAAGAAAGCTGAGCACCGAAGAATTGATGCTTTTGAACTGTGGTGGTGGAGAAGACTCTTGAGAGTCCCTTGGACTGAAAGGAGATCCAACAAGTCCATCCTAAAGGAAATCAGTCCTGGGTGTTCATTGGAAGGACTGATGCTAAAGCCTAAACTCCAGTACTTTGGCCACCTCATGTGAAGAATTGACTCATTGGAAAAGACTCTGATGCTAGGAGGGATTGAGGGCAGGAGGAGAAGGGGATGACAGAGGATGAGATGGTTGGATGGCATCACTAACTCGATGGACATGAGTTTGGGCAAACTCCAGAAGTTGGTGATGGACAGGGAGGCCTGGTGTGCTGCAATTCATGGGGTCGCAAACAGTCAGACATGAATGAGTGACTTAACTGAACTGAACTGAAGGATTTTGAGATTAAATCATCCTGGATTATCCTCAATTCAGTGCAAATATCCTTATAAAACACACACATAGCAGAGACACACAGAAAAGAAGAGAAAGACATGTAAAGAAGGAGACAGAGTGGTATAGTCATAAGGACAGTAATGCTCACTACCATTGGAATCATGGAAAGCCAAGAAATGGAATTTTCCCTAGAGCTTCTGGAGGAATGTGAGCCCTGCTGATGCTTTGATTTTAGAATTCTACAACTGTGAAAGAAGCATTTTTTGTTGTCTTAAGCCTTCAAGTCTGTGTTAATTTGCTACAGCATTCTTAGGAAATGAATACAGTCACCAGTTCAGTTCAGATCAGGTGCTCAGTGCTAGCTGACTCTTTGCCACCCCATGACTGCAGCACGTCAGGCTTCCCTGTCCATCACCAACTCTGGAGCTTACTCAAATTCATGTCCATTGAGTTGGTGATGCCATCCAAGCATATCATCCTCTATTGTCCCCTTTTGCTCCCACCTTCAATCATTCCCAGCATCAGGGTCTTTTCAAATGAGTCAGTTCTTTGTATCAGGTGGCCAAAGTATTGGAGTTTCAGCTTCAGCATCAGTCCTTCCAATGAACACCCAGGGCTAATGTCCTTTAGGATGGACTGGTTTGATCTCCTTGCAGTCCAAGGGATTCTGAAGAGTCTTTTCCAACACCACAGTTCAAAAGCATCAGTTCTTTGGGACTCAGCTTTCTTTATAGTCCAGCTCCCACAAAAATACATGACTACTGGAAAAACCAAAGCATTGACTAGACAGACTTTGGTTGGCAAAGTAATGTCTCTGCTTTTGAATATGCTTTCTAGATTGCTCATAACTTTTCTTCCAAGGAGGAAGCGTCTTTTAATTTCATGGCTGAAGTCACCATCTGCAGTGATTTTGGAGCCCCCCAAAATAAAATCTGTCACTGTTTCCATTGTTTCCCCATCTATTTGCATGAAGTGATGGGACCAGATGCTATAAGTTTAGTTTTCTGAATGTTGAGCTTTAAGCCAACTTTTTCACTCTCCTCTTTCACTTTCACCAAGAGGCTCTTTAGTTCTTCTTGCTTCCTGACATAAGGGTGATGTCATCTGCATATCTGAGGTTATTGATATTTCTCCTGGCAATCTTGAGTCCGGCTTGTGCTTCTTCCAGTCCAGCATTTCTCATGATGTGCTGGGAGCCAGCATGGGGAATTCTGCCCGTGGCAAAGGTCATGAGGAAAGGGGCTTGACAAAACGCAAAGATGAGATCAGGCCTTGAGGAACCCCCCTGGGCTTTCTCGAGCATCTACCCCCAAAACCTGAGTCTGCCTGCCTTACTGCATTATGCTTTCCATCTATTCTTCTGATACAGGGGGGCTATCCCCAACCACCTTTCTCTGCAAAAAGTTAACTTAGAGCTCCAGTTAACAGTGTTTCAGATCAAACTCCTCTGATGGCTCTCTAATTTGCCTTACCTGGACTTTTACAACTATGCATGTGATTGTTTACAGGCCCCAACTGTGAGAGGCACAGGAAGCCTAGAACATACAGCCTTTCAAAGAGTGAAAAGCTGTTAGAATAGTGCTGGTGTGAGATTTCATTATTGGGCCAATACTTGTTGCTAAGTTCCCATATCTCTTATCTACTGTGCACCTGGGAGTACATTTGTTAACATAGTTAGAATGTAAGAAAAACAAGTGTAGCCTTGAAACTAACTACATCAGACTTTTGAGCTAATTGGTTCTTTCTTTGTTGTAACTTGCTGCACCTTTGCTTCGTGAAAATGTAACTTTGTTTGATACTTTCTGAGGCTGACATAGATTAGAAATATAAAGAAAAAACATTTCAAGGGAAAATAAGTTTTCTAGTTGAGCAGCCTTTATCAAAAGAGGGTCTTAAAATGTTTCACAGGCCTCCAAGGCCAGAAGATAATGTACACAACATCATTTGTGGGAAAGGTATAAAAATCCTTTTGAAAATAAAGTTATGGGGCCTTGCTCACCAAAGCAGCTTGGTCTCCCTGTGTCAATCATTCTCTCTCTCTCCGTCTCACTCTTTTTTTCAGGCTGATCCCTTGGAGCATAGAATCTCCCTGCGTTCACTTATCTGCCCGGGTTTCTAAGACCTGAATGGGAAGACGTTCTGCATCTTCACTGCCTCGGGAGACTAGGAGGGCACCTGTGGCCTCCATGAACAGGGCAAACTTCTTGTCTCAGAGTTTTATTGGTTCTCTATGTAAACCAAGGAATATCAGCCTCTTTCTCTCCTCTATTTTCTTATCTATAACATTCTTTCCTTATCTCCTCTAAATCAGTCGCCGACTCCATCTCCCCTTCGAATTCCTTGGAGCCACCGGGGCTGGACCCCGGCAATGATGTACTCTGCATATAAGTTAAATAATCAGGGTGACAGTATACAGCCTTGACATACTCCTTTTTCTATTTGGAACCAGTCTGTTGTTTCATGTCCAGTTCTAACTGTTGCTTCTTGACCTGCATACAGATTTCTCAGGGGGCAGGTCAGGGGGTCTGGTATTCCCATCTCTTTCAGAATTTTCCACAGTGTGTTGTGGTCCACACAGTCAAAGGCTTTGGCATAGCCAATAAAGCAGAAGAAGATGTTTTCCTGGAATTCTCTTGCTTTATTAATGATTCAATGGATGTTGGCAATTTGATCTCTGGTTCAAATTGTCCCTAAGTGGTACAAAATGTACATGGGTTTCCCTGATGCAGTTTTTCAATAATGGGCCAGAGTATGCACAAAGGAGTGATGTCCTCTTTTGAAAAGTCACCTTGGATCTCAGAAACATTATGCTAAGTAACAGAATCCAGGCTCACTCATGACATAGTATGTAATTCCATTCATATCCCATTATAATTTACCCTGCAGAAAGCTGACAAAACTGTAATGCCAGAAGATTGATCAGTGGTTATCAGGGACTTAAAGGATTCTCCACTGGGGTATGGGGAAGTATTCAGGATGATGGATGCAATCAATATCTTGATTACTTTGGTAGTTACACAACTGTATAAGTTTCTCAACACTTAAACTATATACTTTAACAGCATATATTTTACTGTATGTAATGACCTTGACTTCTGGTGCTGTAGGTTTATATAGCTCTGCTTTAATATGTTTGGAGCAAGTATTTTGAAATGATCTGAATACCAGTCTTATGTTGATAAGTATGCACAGCTACAACTCACTTGGTTCTCCTTGAGTTTTTATCTGTATTCTGATATCCATTCATTCTCAAAGAATAGTTGTTTTTCCACCATTGAAGATATTCAAAACAAACCACTACATGTTCTGCCTTAGTTCCTAATAGCTGGAAAAGTATTTTGCTTATTGAAGTAAGTATATAGTATCTAAAAGTGCTACTTTGTTTATTTTAATTTAATGAATATGTAGTATCTAATATGGAAGCCGTATGCTAAGTGCAGGGCTAGAACTAAGAGTGGTTACAGGGATAATTAAGAAACAATTCATCTATAGTTAGAAGTACAAAGTAGGAAGCAAATAAGTTTAATACAAAATAGATTCAAATCAAAAGCTTTGGGGTCTTAGAAGAGGAAGAAGTTATATCCAAATGGGAGGATCTCTTTTAAGTAGATGAGGTGGAATTGAAACTAGAAAATGGATGATTGTAGATTTCAACAAAAAGAGGAATCCCAAGCAGAAGAAACTGTATGGGCAAGGGGCATGCTATGGATTAAATGTGTCCCTACCCCTGCCCCTAGTTCATATATTGAGTCCAGCTCCTCAGTGTGATGATATTTGAAGAAGGAGCACTTGGAAAATAGTTAGGTCATGAGGGTAGAACCCTCATGAGTGGAATTATTGCCCTTGTAAGAGAAGGAGACAAGAGATTTCCTTCTCTGCTCGCCACTATATGAGACTACAACGGGAGGACCACTACCTTCCAACCAGGAAGTTGTCTTACCAGACACCTGGGTCTACCTGTCCCTTGGACTTAGACTTCCCAGCCTTCAAAACTATGAGAACTAAATGTTTGTTTTATAAGCCACCAGTCTTATAATTTTCTGTAGCAGCCTAAACTGAGTAAGACAGTACAGAAATAGGAACAAACTCAGGAAACAGTCAGTAGTCTCTTTGACTAGTAGAATACATGCAGAGGAGTGGGAGAAAAACTAGAAAAGGAATTTAGGATAGTTTTCTGTATGTCTTAAATCCAAGTTGGGAGATTTGTAATTAATTCAGGGGTCAGTTCAGTTCAGTTGCTCAGTCATGTCCGACTCTTTGCGACCCCATGAATTGCAGCACACTAGGCCTCCCTGTCCATCACCAACTCCAGGAGTTCACTCAGACTCACATACATCGAGTCTGGATGCCATTCAGTCATCTCATCCTCTGTCGTCCCCTTCTCCTCCTGCCCCCAAATCCCTCCCAGCATCAGAGTCTTTTCCAATGAGTCAATTCTTCACACGAGGTGGCTAAAATACTGGAGCTTCAGCTTTAGCATCATTCCCTCCAAAGAAATCCCAGGGCTGATCTCCTTTAGAATGGACTGATTGGATCTCCTTGCAGTCCAAGGGACTCTCAAGAGTCTTCTCCAACACCACACTTCAAAAGCATCAATTCTTCGGCACTCAGCCTTCTTCACAGTCCAACTCTCACATCCATACATGACCACAGGAAAAAACCATAGCCTTAACTAGATGGACCTTAGTCGGCAAAGTAATGTCTCTGCTTTTGAATATGCTATCTAGGTTGGTCATAACTTTTCTTCCAAGGAGTAAGCGTCTTTTCATTTCATGGCTGCAGTCACCATCTGCAGTGATTTTGGAGCCCAAAAAAATAAAGTCTGACACTGTTTCCTCTGTTTCCCCATCTATTTCCCATGGAGTGATGGGACCAGATGCCATGATCTTCATTTTCTGAATGTTGAGTTTTAAGTCAACTTTTTCACTCTCCTCTTTCACTTTCATCAAGAGGCTTTTTAGTTCCTCTTCACTTTCTGGTGTCATCTTTATATCTGAGGTTATTGTTATGTCTCCCGGCAATCTTGATTCCAGCTTGTGTTTCTTCCAGTCCAGCGTTGGAGTTGTTAATGTAGTGCTTGAAAACTTTGAGAATCTTGTGAAAATTACAGATGCATTGCTCCAGAAAAGTACACAGGTGTACAAAGTGTATGCTATATACTGTTTCTGAAGTTTCACAAACACCTAGAGCTCCTCCAGGGCCTTCCTTCCCTGGGAATCCTGCATTAAAGAAGTTTTGAGAAAGAGCCTTACTCAAGGGAATTATCATTTCATGTTATTTTAGTTAATTCCTCCATACATGATTAGAATGGAGAATTACATTGATACAATTTATGAACTAAAAGTTGGTTTTCTTAAAGTGTGGCCATATTAGAATCACCTACAGGGCTTATCCAACATCCATATTACCCATACCCAGATATACTCAGAGTCTCTAATGGTAAGACCAGGTGAGATGCCTTTTTTAAATTGGAGTGTAGTTGATTTACAATATTGTGTTAATTTCTGGTGTACAGCAAAGTGAGTCAGTTATACATATATATTATCCACTATTTTTTTTTTAGATTCTTTTCCCATATGGGTCATTACAGAGTATTGAGTAGAGTTCCCTGTGTGATACAGTAAGTCCTTATTAGTTATCTGTTTTGGAGAAGGCAATGGCACCCCACTCCAGTACTCTTGCCTGGAAAATCTCCCACGGACAGAGGAGCCTAGTAGGCTGCAGTCCATGGGGTCGCTAAGAGTCGGACAAGACTGAGTGACTTTACTTTCACTTTTCACTTTCATGCATTGGAGAAGGAAATGGCAACCCACTCCAGTGTTCTTGCCTGGAGAATCCCTGGGATGGGGGAGCCTGGTGGGCTGCCGTCTCTGGGGTCTCACAGTCGGACACGACTGAAGTGACTTAGCAGCAGCAGCAGCAGCAGTTATCTGTTTTATATATGGTAGCATGTATGTGTCAATCCCAATCTCCAAATTTACCCCTCCTCCACTGTTTTAAGGACTTCCCTGGTGGCTCAGAGGTTAAAGCGTCTGCCTCCAATGCAGAAGACCCGGGTTCGATCCCTGGGTCGGGAAGATCCCCTGGAGAAGGAAATGGCAACCCACTCCAGTATTCTTGCTTGGAGAATCTCATGGACTGAGGAGCCTGGTGGGCTGCAGTCCATGGGGTCACAAAGAGTCGGACACGACTGAGTGACTTTACTTACTTACCACTGTTTTAAACCAGCACCAAGCTGATGCAGACATGACTGAAGCATCTTAGCAGCAGCAGCAGCAGTAAGCTGATGCTGGTGCCCACTTCACTTAGAGATCCGCTTCACGAATAATGAAGAGGGTACAGTCATTTCTCAGTATCAGTGGTGCTGGGGGGATTGGCTTGGGGTCCCTGAAGATATCAAAATACACAGATGCTCAACTCCCTTATGTAAAATGACACAATACAGCTGACCCTCCATATCCCTCCATATCCATATCCTTGGATGCAGAGAGCTAGAGAGCCATCTGTATGGTGGTGGACATTTGCTTTTGACTTACCAATAAAGCATGAAAGAGGCAGAAATAATTCAAGGGGAAAAATATAACGGATTTTTTTTCGACTCCACCAATTCTCAAGACACCCTCTGCAGTCAGTACCGAATTTAAACTAAGCATAGGAACATCTTCCGCTGCAGTGTGATAGAAAGCATGTATCCTGGGGAAAAGGAACATTAGCATCACACAGTCATAGTGTTGGAAGCTACTGATGGGTCCCAGTGGATGAAGATAAACAGTCATCATCCTTAACCTTCAAATCACCTGCCACAGCAGCAAGGTAGTTTCTGAAATGTGTCTTGAGCTGAAGAGATCCAAGGTTTCAATACTTATCAATCAATCTTTCCAGGAGGGATTTTGCAAAATGGCAGTAATTGGCAAGGTTCTAGAATCACTAGGATATTTTGCTTACCAGAACTCGACTTTTCTGGTGGTGTTTTCTTTTTCTTTTTTTGTAAAACAATCACCAGGACTGTATTCTAAAAAAACTGTTGATCCCAAGCTCATTTTATGATTTAGAAATTCCACACATTCACTCCTAGTTAGGGATACAACATTTTATGATTTAGTTTTAAGCTACCAAATCCATGTATTTCAGTTCCTGATTTTTTAAAAATTAAAGGAACAAAAGGGAGAGTATGTAATAGGGTGACTGAGGAGTTAGTTGCTAAATGAAACTATTAATTTCATTTTCCTGACATCACAAAAGTGTTCATGGAATTTTTACATAGCAAGCACACATACTATCTGTACTTGTGTTTGGTTCATCCAAGAACAAGGACTCACGGTATTTGCATAAACAGCCATTTTTATTCTTTCTTAGGTATTGGTAGTATGTATTTATTGTTTTTGACTTCCCGGTACTCCTCTTCCTCTTTTCTGGATATAGCAAGCTCTCTTTTGAACAGCTCTTCCTTCCCTGCTCTAGCATGAGGTTTGACTGGAAGCCGTCAATCACAGAACTCTGCTCTCATGGAGGGCCACCTGAATGTCCTGGAAATGGGCGAGTCAGAGTTCTTCCCAAAGATCTTTTGAACTAGAGCTGGGGGAGTTAGGAGAATAGTAGTAGAGAGGTGAAAAGAAGTTCTCTCTTCTCTGATGGTGAAGCTATTAGTGCATGCAACCAGAGAGGCTGGTGGCCATGTATTCAGGCACACTGAGAGAGCTTGATCAGAAGCAAACAACAAGGAAGCTATCACTCAGGAGGACAGGTTGTTTTAAGCAATTCCTTTGAATCTAAGAGCCATCCTAATATGCTTCAGTCCTCTGCTACTGAATGTTGGTGGCCACTGGCCACATGTGGCTCTTGATCACTGGAAACATGGTTAGTCCAAATTGAGTTGTTCAATATGTCTCAAATAACAGTGTATATTGAAGACTTGGTGTGAGAAAAAATGCATATAAAATATTTCATTAATGATTTTTATAATGAACATGTGAATTATAATATATTGAATGTATATTTAAATTAGATTTTAAATTAATTTCATGTATTCCTTATTTTTTAATGTGGCTTCTAGAAAATTTTATATTACATGTGAGTCTCAAATTATGTTTCTATTGAAACAGCACTGCTCTCTAGTGTAATCTGTGTTTTTGATTTGTTTAGCTACTTGGGGAGAGGTATGTACTATTGGCAGCCTGTGGAGCCCTAACTGATGCTGAAATCATTAACTGGAACACAGGCAGTGAGAGAGAGAGAGATCTAAAATGTGAAACTGGCTACATTCAGGTGCCGAGTAGGCTGGGAGGTTTTCTGCGTCATGAGGCAGGAAACTCAGTAGCAAAGCTATTAATCATTATAGGTTGTTTGGATGATGTGACTATTCTCACTAAGCTAGAATATCACAGAAAAAAATTGAGATTTTGAGTATTGGCTACTTGCAAGCTTCAATAAGGGCTACAAGAGGGGGAATATGTGGTCAGTGCAGAGGTTTCTGAAGTGGAGCAGGAATGACAGCCTGGCATGGCTGTGTAAAGAGGCCATTCTGCCACTGAGCATGCTCTGGATTTCAAAAGGTACCCACTGCACTGAAATCCAGCCATGGTGTAACCAGCATGAAGTCAGTTCCCATAAATATTTCCCCGGGTTACAGAGGAGATTGTGAGCACCTGTGTCAGAAGGCCTTGTCCCGTCCCTGCAGCCTGCCACACTGAGACGGAGACCAAAGTTAGATGCACTAAGACAAGGCCCAGGAGGATGGGCAGTGCCTACTGAACAGTCACCAGGGGATGGACGCTGTGGAGGAGGAGAGGATCCAGACTCAAGGACCTTGACTGGTAAGATTGCTGGCTTCAGTTCCTATCGGCCCGAGTCCCTAACAGGCAGTCCTAGGGCTTTAAGGAGGCTCTTTTGTCACCACCGCCATTCCCAAACAAGAAAGAAGGCGTACAGATTAGGGATCTAGGACTGACCGCTGCCTGGGCCGGTCTTTGTTCATGCTCCATCTCACCAACAACAGGAAATGCACAGCTAAGGAAGTGTAGCAAAGATACTGAGCTGACCACCAAGATATTTTTTCCCTCCTTCAGGTACCCACCTTGATTCCCTTACAGGAGTTTTGTGGTCCTTTGTCTAATTATCTGTAATGGCAAATGAGAGGAAATGATACCTCCTTCATTCTGTCCTCCTGCTCATAAAAAGCCTTCTAGTATTAAAAAGCAAAGACATCACTTTGCCTACAAAGGTCCATATAGTCAAAGCTATGGTTTTCCTGGTAGTCATGCATGGATGTGAAAGCTGGACCATAAAGAAGGCTGAGCACTGAAAAATTGGTGCTTTCAAATTGTGGTGCTGGAGAAGACTCTTGAGAGTCCCTTGGACTGCAAGGAGATCAAACCAGTCAATCCTAAAGGAAATCAACCCTGACTATTCATTGGAAGGACTGATGCTGTAGCTCCAATACTTTGGCCACCTGATGAACAAGCCAGCTCATTTGAAAAGACTCCAATGCTGGGAAAGATTGAAGGCAAAAGGAGAAGAGGGATGCAGAGGATGAGATAGTTAAATAGCATCACTGATCACTGGACATGAACTTGAGCAAACTCCAGTGAAGGACAGGGAAGCCTGACATGCTGCAGTCCATGGGGTTGCAAAGAATTGGACACAACTTAGTGACAGAACAACAGCATCAATACGTACATCTCTGCACTCTTTCTCACTTCTGGCTGACAGAGGGGCAGCAAAATGTTAGGAAAACTTTGGGAACCACGTGTTGAAGGCAAAACTGCAGCTGTCTTGGACTATTATGTAAACAAGGTATAAACTTCTATCTACATGTTTGGTTCTATTTGTTGTCACAGCCTAACCAAATACATCTCCCAGTAGAAAGATCCTCCCAAATGTCCATGATGACCAAAGCCACATAGAACACTAAGCAAATTGAATCTCTCTAGTACATAGCAGACAAACCAGCCAAACCAACTTCTCAGTAGGTAATCCATTGCCATGAGCTCTCCCAACAGAAGTAACTGCTTCCTTATACAACAGGGCAGCCATTGTGTGCTACTTCCCTGCTCTGCTCCTATACAATGGTCTTTTCTGAATGAAAGATTTTGTTGATCAATATTTCTTCTGTTTGTATGTTGTATGTGTTAGGGGTTGTTAAATGTCTCATTTGGAACATGGTAGCAGGGATTACAAGGAGTCATACAAAGACTTGTTTGAGAAAAATGGACATTAAACAGACATCATAGACCCAGAGATGGCTGCAATAACTGGGAAGGAGTAGAGGTTGTGTTCTACTGGAACATATGTGGAATTAAGGTATAATCATTACAATAAGTTACAAAAGAGAGTTTTGAGAATTGTTTATAACTGTAGAGGAGAGTATTTGTATATTAGACACTGTGCTACAAGAGTTCAAGCTTAGTAGAAGCATTTGGGTCAAGACCTACATAAAAATTTCTAGGCATCATCAAGAAGCTAGACTTAAAAACCATGAAAGAGTAATCAAAATTGAAGATAAATAAATATTTTAATCAAACATCCTTTTTAAAGACTTGAGTTTAACGTAATGATGTTATTCATCTGGCTGTTTTACAAAATGTCGCAGCACTTGATGAGTTAGTACCAAGTGAAACAAAAGAAACTGCGGTGCTCCTCTCAAATCAGCATCTTAAAGGTATCAATATATTTGGTGAATAAGAATGAGGAAAAATACATTTTCAATAAATTATTGAGGGATCATTAGAGGCATCAACCTCTACTTGTATAATAACACTGTCTTTTGCTTGGGTATTATGTTGAATTTTTTTAAAAAGAAAAGTGCATGTTGTTTTCATTTTAAAAATTGTTTTAGCAGAATTATCACAGAGAGTAAAGGAAAACATTCACCTGATGAAAAATTATTAGACCAAAGACTTACGAATTATATTTTGAACTTAAGTTTCAACAAAAATGAGTCTTTCCTACTCTTGAAATAAAGCCAGCACCTACCCCTAATTGGTATTTCAGGATCAAAGGCAGTCTCTGAAAATCTAATTCTACTTTTCTCAAGTTCTTAAGGTCTTGAATACAATTATTGAGACTACTAAACCAAGAAAATCCTCTTTTTGAGAGTAGCAGACTAAATTAAAAGGATATACTTTTGTGGTCAGCCATCTCCAAGACTCTTCACTGAATGAATGTTAAGTTAGCAATAGAACAAAGAAGCAAATGAGGAGCTGTAAAATCAATGTCAGACACTCCAATTGTTTCCCCATTGTCCAGTCCCCACCACCTCCCCCTGAACTTGACTGACCCAGATTCTCTTACAGAATGTAATTTCTGTTTGGTCTTCCTGGATGCGATATGGTAGAGAAGAAGGGAAACTGATTAATCATTCTGATTCTACCCCATACCTACTTTGGGCAGCTTAAGTAAACCTCTCTGAACCCATTTATCCCTTTCTAATACAGAGACAATAATTTTTGCCCTGAATTCCTCATAAAGTTATTGAGGTTAACATGAAATTTACTTATAAATATAGGTTATTTTACAAATATGAATATATTTACTATATAAAGAAACTTTTAGAGATATTTAACTACTTGACATAATAACCAAAAGGCACATAAAAATAAGAAGCAGTATCAAATGAAATAAAAAAACATGAGCCTTATTTCTGACAGTTTAAAAGATTAGATCCCAACTCAAATAACTAAAATTCTTCATAAACTATAGGTAAGAAGCATCCTTTAAGTGCATCTCTGAACTGACACAAAAAAAAGTTGAAGTCAAAAATAAATTGAAAGTAGTAATGATAGAGGGGGGCAGGAACATAAATGCAAAAATTCTTAAAAGATTATCGTATCAAATCTAGCAATATGTATAGATAGGTAGGTAGGTAGATATGACACATATATATATTATATTTTGATATATGTATATTCCCTGGAGGAGGAAATTGCAACCCAGTTCAACAGTCTTGCCTGAAAATCCCATGGACAGAGGGGTCAGGCAGGCTATAGTCCAAAGGGTGGCAAAGAGTCAGACATGACTGAGCGACTGAGAGAGATAGAGAGAGATGTATATCACAGATAATATATAATGGTTAATTGCTATTGTATAAATATGAAGTTAGTTTAACATTCAAAAATCTTCCTGTTTCTAGTCAATTTGGAGGAAGTGCACTGCAGCTTATCTCTCTTACTGATTACAAGCAAAAACTGAAAAATATGCAAAAAGAAACTACTTAGGACTTATAATATTAAATAGCAGTTAGAATATTGAGAAAAGTCAAAACTTGGAAAATGACAAGTGTAACAGTAGTGAGTTTCTGAGATTGTTTTTTTACACACACGTACGTTTTCTGGGCTTTTGTTTCTCTCCCTCCTTTAGCTTTTGTCTTTGATCCAAGGGTGGATTGAATTGGAAAACTACAAAATTGGCACAATCAGCAAAAATTTCAGGGAGAAGCTCATCTTTTTGGCCATAGAAGGAGAACAAAAAACTGCTGCAAGTTATAAAGTGAGGAAAGAGGCCACTGTCTCTGTCTCTCCCTCAGTCGTCCCCAGCCCTATAATATAATCATACAGAAATTTAAACTGTCATAAATTGAAAGTCTTACAGTTATTGATTTTGAGGCCCACACCTCAGTGAGAATGATTGCATTGGGAAAAAGTGAAAAATGCAGTTTCTGTTCACTTCAGCTTCTCTCTCTGATATTATTGTATGAAGAATTAACTTTTAGAACATTCATGTAGCAATTTCTTTATACAGAAACTATTTAGATTGGCTGATGACATAGAAGTGGGACCTTACTGTGCTCTGATAAGGGCAGATCTGGGTAGACTTGAGCTTTGAGAACATGATTTAGTCTCTGAAATAAAAATGACATTAGTAGAACTGATGTGGAGAATGGTTTGAAACAACTGAATATAGCAAAATAGAAAGTGGGGCTATAGAGCAAAATTCCAAATATTTTGCTCACATCAGACCTCCTTCAAATTCTTCCTCAGTCAAGGATATAGCAGAAAACATAGTTTACCTCCAGATAGTTCTAATGAAGAGACTTTAAGGAAAGTGCTCCTTAGAGAAGTGTGAGCAAGATGACAGGAACAAATATGACTGAGTGAAAATATATATGGTTGTGTATTTCCAGTGGCTCAGTTGGTAAAGAATCTGCCTGTAATGCAGGAGACCTGGATTCAATCCTTGGGTTGGAAAGATCCCCTGGAGAAGGGAATGGCAACTCACTCCAGTATTCTTGCCTGGAAAATTTCATGGACAGAGGATCCTGGAGGCTACAATCCACAGTGTTGCAAGAGTCAGACATGACTGAGCAATTAACACTTTCACTGTGTATGATTGAGTGAAGCACCCAAAGCTGCCCCACCCCACCCCCCATGCACCCAGCAAATAGGGAGGAAAGAGTGTTGCCTGAGACCCATGAGACCTGGGGCCATGGTGAGCGGCTGCCTGCCAGGAGCTGCAGTCCCAGGAGCTCCTGCCACAGTCTCAGGGTCCAAGCAGAAAGGATTAAGAAATAAAATACCCCCTTCTCTTCTCCCACCATTCCCTCTTATGTGGTGCCGCCCACTGGCTGAACACAATCTGAAAGCAGAGAGTGAGAGGGAGGCAAAGATTGGAGTGGGATAAGGGTGGCCAACAGAAAAATACAGGGATGCACCTGATCACATCACCCTGGCTCTTTTATGACCTATAAATTGCCTCTTTAGTTGGGGTTGTCTTTTGTGCATCATTCATTTCTCCTCCAATCCTACGGAATTTAGAGTTGGGATGTAAGGGCTTGGAAACTTCTGCCTCCAGTTCTAGGACAGAGATAAGGGGAACAAGATGTGCCCAGGTTTCTGCTATATATCAGTCTTTCCCTGTCCTGAAATATCAGTAAAGGAGAAAACAGGAAGAAATTTTAGCTTGATTCTCCCCATCCCTGCTTCTGCATTGCATGTAGCTCAGAGGATACACATTAGCCCTCTCCTTCATCCTCATTCTCTGTCTCTCTCTTTGTCTCTTTTTCTGTCAGAAAAACACCAGAGGTCAACATGTGTCCTTTAAAGAAAGTGACGGTAACTATAGCCATGAAATTAAAAGATGCTTGCTCCTTGGAAGAAAATCTATGACAAACCTAGACAGCATATTAAAGAGGAAAGACATCACTTTGCTGAAAAAAGTCCATATAGTCAAGGCTATCATTTTTTCAGTAGTCTTGTACAGATGTGAGTTGGAGCATAAAGAAGATTGAGCATTGAAGAACTGATGCTTTCAAATTGTGCTGAAAAAGACTCTTGAGATTCCTAGGGAGATCAAACCAGTCAATCCTAAAGGCAATCAACCCTGAATACTCATTAGAAGGATGGATGCTAAAGCTGAAGCTCCTATACTTTGGCCACCTGATATGAAGAGCCAACTCATTGGAAAAGACCCTGACGCTGAGACAGATTGAGGGCAGAAGTGGGTAACCAAAGAGGAGATGGTTGGATGATATCATCTACTCAATGGATATGAATTTGAGCAAATTCTGGGTGACAGTGAAGGACAGGGGATCCTACTATGCTGCTGTCCATGACATCTTGAAAAGTTAGGTAAACTTAGTGACTGAAAAATGACTAACAAATGAAATGCATACCACAGGTTTACATACAAAGTATTTTTTAATGATACCAAAAAATCATAAGAGAATTTCATTTTCTTTTTTCTTTTCTAACTGGTAATGAAAGATTGTAAAGATGATATAACTATTTGTAGACTATGGGATCAACTATTTGGAATAGCTACAAGCCTTTTACCTTTAAGTGTTAGAATTCAACATCTAGACTGTTTTCCTTTTTGTTTCCAGTAAAACAGATCCACACCTTTAGGCAGAAGACATCAGGGAAAAGGACGCATTATTGTTTCTGCAAACATTTCTTGAGAAGTTAGCATGTGCCAGGCCTGTGCTATGTATGTATTTTATTTGCAGGCTTAGAACTGGGCACACAGCTAGGAAGTTGCAGAGTGCAGTTACCAACTCAAACACTCCGTGTTCCTTGATTTCTCTACCATTCTATATCCATCTGAAAATAGTAATCATAGCAGTCTTAAAACAAGCTGGCCATTTTTTAAATAAAGCAGAACTTTTAAAAAGAGACCAGAAATTGAAATTTGTGTGTAGGGCTCTGATTTTTCTTATTTGTAATGTTTATGGAGGGAAAAATCACAATATATCAATTTGGACAGTAAAACTATTCTGCACGACTTTGCTTGTTGGTTTCAATAGAAAGATTTATAGCACTTTTTTTTTTTTTGCACTATCTATATTTGGGTCTGGTTCTCAATCCTCCCAGATAAGATTGCAATTCCAAATTGTACAAACACAGTTCCATAGTTGTGAGAAGCTTTTCTGAGCCTTCACAGTTTGATGCCACAAATTGCCAGACATCCTGCTTCTAGAGTTTAAATAGATCACCTCTCTTTGAACTGTTATCACATTCAGTGAGGCTATAGCTATATAGCACAAAAATAATCTTGATGGGACTAAAATACTATCAGTCTCCATCATCTATCCTACATTCTGCTAATAATCTAGGTGTTTTCAAATATATGGGTTGATAGCATAAGGTAAGTAATAATCTGGACACTTTAAAGCTGGGGTCAACAAATGATGACCCATGGGCCAATTCTGGCCCGCTTTTGTGAATATAATTTTATTAGAACACAGTCACACCCACTCATTTATATCTTGTCCATGGCTGCTTTCGCATTATAACAGCAGAGTTAAATATAATAAGCCCCCTACACATGAACCTTCAAGTTACAGACTTTTAAAGAGGCAAATGTGCACCCACACGTCCAGCCACGTAAGTTAGCTCGTGTGTCTGGCCTACAGTGTCACGTGTGAGCAGCCTCTACAAGTGGCCAAGATTTTGCGGACCATGTAGCATACAGTGTACAGTGTCTTTATTTCAAGTGCAGGATTCTGGAAGCAAGCATAAAAGCAGCGGTGATGTAGCTGCTAAGCAGTGGTGTGGTGTACTGCTAAGAAGCCCAAGCAATAACAATGGAAACAGAAGTGAAAATAATTGAGAGAGTGGAGTGAGGTAAAAAGATGGAATTGGGGGCCCAGAGAAAGGATGAAGAGAGACAAGAGGAAAAAGAAATAACTGAAGAATCAAAAAGATTCACGATGCAGGAAATGGCAAGAGATTTTCTTTATTTGAGGAGGCTCTATTGTTTTTGAGGAATAGGACCCAAACGTAGAATGGTACATGAAGTCTGCAGCAGCCAGAATGCATTGCATTCAGAATGCAATCCAATGCTACCATGTCACCCATGATGAGAAAAAAAGAGCTGATATCCAGATATCACTGGATCATTTTTTCTAGAGGGCAGAAAGAATTGAATCCAGCAAGGAACCAGAATCTCTATGCCATTGTAAGGAGTGAATAAAATTGCAACTTGCCCCTCATCTCCTATTGCTGATGATCCTTCAATTCTACCATCTCCCACTTCCTCTGCCTCCTCCAGTCAGTAACTCTTCTTGCCTGTTCATTTGATGTATGCCAGCTGTTGTACAGTACTACTGTACTCTTCAAGGTACTGTACTGTAAGACAAAAAATATTTTCTGTATTTTTTGTTTGTTTTTTATGTATATTTCTGGGAAAAGTAATATAAACCCATTATAGTACAGTAGTATATAGCAGATTGTGTTATTCAAATACTTTGGCTAACTTTATTAGACTTTACTAAACTTTATTAGATTTATGAACAAATTGGACTTGTGAACATGCTCTCAGAACAGAACTGTATATAGGGGACTCAATATAGTTAAAACAGAGACTGCAGAGGCAACATCCAAAATATTCACCATTTTATTTTTTAAAAAACGGTTTCCCAGTGCTGCTTTTCCTGAAAGACCTCCATTTTCTTAGATTTGGTTTGATTTTGCTCTTTATCAATTATAGGATCAGGAAGTAAAAAAGTTCCCTCATTATTCCTTTCATTTTCTTTGGTGCATTTAACCACTCTGAGCTAGTTATTACATCTCAACAAATCAGAATCAGTACTGTTAGCTGTAAACCTGCCTACTTTATAAAGTATATGTAAAGGGTCAATTAGTAATAATAGGATATGTGCAGTTCTTGTTAAGCAGAGTGTGAGGTGGTTCAAAAGGAGCTGGAATAATTTTCCATCTCATGAATTTCAACCATGCTTTGGATGAGGTGGGCCACAATGAGTTATAGGCAAGGTTTTGGAATCACTCCTGGGTTTAAGCCCTGGCTTTACCAGTTATGAGCTATGTCTCTCCCCCGCCTAATCAGTTTCCTCCTCTGTTGCATGTAGTATCCATCTCACTGGGCTGCTAAGAGGATTAAGCTGGATTGAATTGACTATGCTTCATGTAGTAGTGGTGCATAGTAAATTCACACATACTACCATTGGTGACTTAGGAAAGGAATTAAAAAGACAAAGTCAGGAATGAATGAAGAGAAAAAAAAAAGAAAACCACCAAAAGAATGAGAGCATTTTTCTATATTTTTAACTTAACACTCCAGTTTCTAGAGTTAAGAAATAGTTCTCTCTTTAGGGACAAGAGCAAATGCTTCAAATGTAAGATGTTTTCATAAATTAAATTATCCAGAAACTTAAGGGTTTGCTTGTTAAGTTGAACAAAAGAATTTGTGAAACCTACAGATGTTGTGATCACTCTCGGGGCTCATTTCAAACCACACAAATCTTGAATGAGATGTGAATTCCTTCTCAGTGCACGTGTACACATAAGCAATAGCCAATTTTATAAGCTTGAGAAGCATATTTGCTTTCAGCAAGAAATGAGCTCTTACTTGGAAAACTGGCCTAAAAACCTGTTACTGCAGTGGGTTCATTTTCATTTATTTCCCAACAGGTAATGGAATTTTCTTGGAGTATTGAGAGATAGTGCTTCACTGAGGCTGGATATTGTTTCATTTACATGCTAATATTTTTATCTTCATCTTAGATAGTAATATAATAGTGCTCTATAAGGCTTGCTCTGCACCCAGAATTTAATTAATGATGTGTCTGCATAGTCAAGATAGAAAGTTGAAATAAGAAAAGTTTGGCATCACATAGCTTCAAAGTCCTTGGCTGTTTTTGTAATTTCACTCATTTATTCATTAAGTTAACAATGTGTTAGACACTTGTATGTATAAATACATAAATGGAAACACACAACCTTGCCTCCAGGGAGGTTACAATCTAATAGGGATACAGAGGCAAACAGAAAGACTCCTCCTAGGTCTAAGTACATTGGAAACATATGAATCCAAAGGGAATAAAGATACCTTACACAAAGGCAGTGTCTAACTGAACCTTGAAAAATGGGCAGACAAATGTGCAGGGCACGCCAGGCAAGAAACAGCATGTCCCAAATGTTAGTGGAAACTTAAAGTGGCTCATTACTCTCAGAAGGTAATGTGTTAAGTGGGGAGAGGGGCTGAAGGTGTGAGACAGGTATGAGTGGAGGTTAGACAAGGTCCTAATCATGGAAGACATTGTCAAGCAAAACACTCCAGACCATAGAGACAGGGATTTGATTTTCACACCAGAAATGTCACTTCAGCAGCTGTGTAAGTGAAGTAAGGCCATAAAAGGGGCGATCAGAAAGTGAAAATGTTAATCTCTCAGTCATGTCCTATTCTTTGTGACCCTATGGATGTAGCCCATCAGGCTCCTCTGTCTGTGGAATTATCCAGGCAAGAATACTGGAGTGGTTTGCCATTTCCTTCTCCAGGGAATCTTCCCAACCCAGGGAACAAACCCAGGTCTCCTACATTGTAGGTAGATTCTTTATCAGCTGAGCCACTAGGGAAGCCCTGGGGCAATCAAAAAGTGACCTAAAATGACAAGTGGACAAGTGATGCCAAAGTCATGGACTATATAGACATCCATGGTAATAGAGATGGGAATCTAAAATGAAAATTATTTAGCAGACAGGATCTTTAGAAGGCGGGCTTCCTAGGTGGTGCTAGTAGTAAAGAATCTCCCTGCAGATGTAGGAGCCTCAGAAAATACAAGTTCGATCCCTGGGTCAGGAAATCCCTTGAAGAAGGAAATGGCAACCCATTCCCACTCCAGTGTTCTTGCCTGGAAAACCCCATGGACAGAGGAGCCTGGTGGGCTACAGTCTGCTGCTGCTGCTGCTAAGTCACTTCAGTCGTGTCCGACTCTGTGCGACTCCATAGACGGCAGCCCACCAGGCTCCCCCGTCCCTGGGATTTTCCAGGCAAGAACACTGGAGTGGGTTGCCATTTCCTTCCCCAAAGCATGAAAGTGAAAAGTGAAAGTGAAGTCGCTCAGTCATGTCTGACTCCTAGCGACCCCATGGACTGCAGCCCACCAGGCTCCTCCGTCCATGGGAATTTCCAGGCAGGAGTACTGGAGTGGGGTGCCATTGCCTTCTCCTATGAGGTCACAAAGAGTTGGACATGATGGAGCGCATGCATACACACACACAGACACACACTCACACACACACGCATACCCCACACACATCTTCAGAATATTGATAAGATGTGAATTTTAAAGGAGGAATAGTCATCTAAGATGATACCCTAATCTCTGGCTTGCACAGCTAACAAAGTTTTATTTATAAGATAAATTCAGTAGAGGCAACATGGGGACAAGGTTTAGGCTCACTGTGGAAGATGATCAATTCTGTTTGGGATACCATTACTGCACATTTCTAAGCAGAGATGCCTGGTAGGCAAATAGAAATGAAATTTGGGGATTTAAAAAAAGTCTGCACCAAAGCTACAAATATGGGAGTCATGGACATTTAGGTGATATTTGATGTGTGTAAACTTAACTGAGTTAAGGGATCCCAGCTAGCCTATAAAACATTACTTCTGGATGTGTCTCTGAGGGTGTCTCTGGAAGAGAATAACATTTGAATCTGTACTCTGAATGAAGTAGGTCTAAAAGATTACTCTCACCGACATAAATAAGCATCATCCCATCATGAGAGCCTGAGGAGGGAGGGAAAAAAGGGTGAATTCCTTGTCTCTGATTGAGCAGAGACATCCATTTCCTCCTCCTCTTAAACACTGGCACTCCTGCTTCTGGGGTTTTGGGCTAACACCAAGACTTACTTCATTGCCAGAACCCACCCCCAAAACCCAATTCTCAGGTTTTCAATTGTTGCTGGTGTTCAGTCCCTAAGTCATGTCCTACTCTTTGTGACCCCAGGGACCGCAGCATACCTGGCTTCCCTGTCCTTCACTTCCAGTGTGTTCAAATTCATGCCCATTGAGTTGGATGCCCATCCAACCATCTCATCCTCTGTCTCTTCCTTCTCCTATTGCCCTCAATTTTTCCCAGCATCAGGGTCTTTCCCAGTGAATTGGCTCTTCACATGAGGTGGCAGAAGAATTGGAGTTTCAGCTTCAGCATCATTTCCTCCAATGAATATTCAGGGTTGATTTCCTTTAGGATTTACTGATTTGATCTCTTTGCTATTCAAGGGACTCTCAAGAGTCTTCTCCAACACCACAGGTTCAAAAGCATCAATTTTTTGGCACTCAACCTTCTTTATGGTCCAACTTTCACATCCATACATGACTGGAAAAACCATAGTTCTGACTATATGGACCTTTGTTTCTGCTTTTTAAATATGATTTCTAGGTTTATCATAGCTTCTCTTCCAAGGAGCAAGCATCTTTTAACTTCACGGCTGCAGTCACCATCCATGGTGATTTGGGAGTCAAGAAAATAAAATCTGTCACTGTTTTCACTTTTTCTCCTTCTATTTGCCATGCAGTGATGGGATGAGATGCCATGATCTTAGTTTTTTGAATGTTGAGTTTTAAGCCAGCTTTTTCACTTTCATCAAGAGGCTCTTTAGTTCCTCTTCACTTTCTTCTGTTAGAATGGTATCATCTGCATATCTAAGGTTGTTGATATTTCTCCTGGCAATCTTGATTCCAGCTTGTGCTTCATCCAGCCAGGCATTTCCCATGATGTACTCTGCATATAAGTTAAATAAACAGGATGACAACATACAGCCTTGTCATACTCCTTTCCCAATTTTGAGCCAGTCCATTGCTCTATGTCTAACTGTTGCTTCTTAATCTGCATACAGGTTTCGAAGGAGGCAGGTAAGGTGGTCCAGTACTCCCATTTCTTTAAGAATTTTCCACAGTTTGTTGTGATCCACATAGTCAGTCTTTAGTGTAGGGAAGGAAACAGAAGTAGATGTTTTTCTGGAACTCTCTTGCTTTCTATGAGCCAAAAAATGTTGGCAATTTGATCTCTGGTTCCTCTGCTTTTTCTATACCCAACTTGTACATTTGAAAGTTCTCAGTTCATATACTGTTGAACTCTAGCTTGAAGGATTTTGAGCATAATCTTGCTAACATGTGAAATGAGCACAGTTGTATGGTAGTTTAAGCATTCTTTGGTATTGCCCTTTTTTGGGGATTGGAATGAAAACTGACCTTTTCCAGTCCTGTGGCCCCTGCTGAGTTATTCAGATTTGCTGGCGTGAACATGCAGTTTTCCAAACTTGAGTGCAGCACTTTAACAGCAACATTGTTTAATATTTTAAATAGCCCAGGTCTTCAGACTCAGACTGAATTACACACATACATCTTTCTTGTTCTCCAGCTTGCACATGACATACTTTGGGTCTTTTCTTGATCTCCATACTCATATGAGGCAATTTTTATAATAAATCTCCTCAAGTTATCCATATGTATATATCCTGTTGGTTTATTTCTCCAAGAACCTGACTAAAACAGACATTGTGGGTATGGATGAAAACACAGAAGAAAATGTAGTCTCAGAATAGAAGAGGAACTATAATGGAACTCCAAATGCTTCAGGGAAAAAAATAGGGAGACTGAAAATGACCGAAAGGAGAGCATGTTGGAGACAATTGTTGACTTTACAGATAATAATTTTAATGGGAGGTAAGCCAGAACACGGGAGATTGGTTGCAGAATGTAGGAAGTGTTTGCAAAATGCTGCAGGGAGAGCAGGAAGCTTGACTGTAGAGAAATCATCTAAAGGGGCAATGAATGAGCCAGAGGGCTGTTTGGGATGGGAGAGGAATGACCAATTAAAAGAGCAAGGTCAAAGGCTTAGAAAAATAGATGTTTATTAAGCAAAGAAGCATTTTATTTAACTTTTTTTTTAAAGATGAGTCCAATTTTAAAATGAACAATTTCATGGAAAAATGATGGGTAATTATACTTGATGTTAAATAATCATTTTGAGTATAGTCTTACTTTTAACTGGGAGTTTTTCCTCATTTAAGTAGGCTTTTAAAATTACTTTTGGTTTGATGAGAATGAGTGTCAGTTTGCCAAACACAAGGAGCATCTGAATGGTAGAGTCTCTGTGAGTTGGGATGGAAACAGATGTGTTCTTTCTGGAAGTCATAAACACTGTTTATGCAACATAAGATCCATCATAACCTTGTCAGTGCGTGAAGAACTTGCTTTTGAGTAATGAGTTGCTCTTTAATGAAGCATGTTGTTAAGCGTGTTTGGGGGATGCTCAGCCAACACTGGAGACAAGGTTTTTAATGAGCAGCTCTACAAACCTCAGAACTAAGAGGAAAGATGCTCATGGAACCAGATTTCTCTGCATCGCCACTACTGCTGCTCCAACCAGCTCAGCACCGGCCTCAGTCCTGGAGCAGAGGTGCTGATGGCTCAGAGGCAAGACAGACAGTCATGGTCAGGTCCTTCCCTGGGGAGTTTCACATCCTTGAGGCAAGTTTGAGCCAGCCCTAAATGGGCTATATAGGTCCTAGAAGAAGGCAAGAGAAATAATAGAGAGAGGAAAAAACTAGGATTCCTAGAGGTGTGGAAAAGGGCAGGGGCTGTAGCTGAAAGACAGGCTGCTGCTGCTGCTAAGTCGCTTCAGTCGTGTCCGACTCTGTGCGACCCCATAGACGGCAGCCCACCAGGCTCCCCCGTCCCTGGGATTCTCCAGGCAAGAACACTGGAGTGGGTTGCCATTGCCTTCTCCAATGCATGAAAGTGAGAAGTAAAAGTGAAGTCGCTCAGTCGTGTCCGACTCTTAGCGACCCCATGGACTGCAGCCTAGCAGGCTCCTCCGTCCATGGGATTTTCTAGGCAAGAGTACTGGAGTGGGGTGCCATTGCCTTCTCCGCTGAAAGACAGGGAAAGATGAGAAATTATACAGTGCCCATTTCACCATTCAGCAGTCACCAGAAACCTACTGGGTGAGGAATTTTGCCTTGGACTGAATAATGCCTACGTCAGTTTCTAGCTTGAAGATACAAACAATTTACCCTAGAAAAATATATCTAAAATTTTAGGTATCAATCCATTTATTGATCAATATATGAAACACAATTTTATGACCAACCCAATAAAAACAGACATTTCCTAATAAAGGACTATATGTACTTTAAAATAGTCTTCATTTGCCTAGTAGTTCTGTCAACATTTGTCCACATTGTGCTGTGTGGCCATTCTTAGTCACTCAGTCATGTCTGTCTGTGACCTCGTGGACTGTAGCTCACCAGGCTCCTCTGTCAATGTGATTTTCCAGGCAAGAATACTAGAACAGTTTGCCATTTCCTCCTCCAGGGCATCTTCCCAACCCAGGGATCAAACCTGTGTCTCCTGAATCGGCAGGCATATTCTTTACTACTGAGCCACCAGGGAAGCCTTGTCTATATTACCTGATGACTTTTATTAGTAATTTCAATAGCAATTTACCATAAATAAAATCTACTTTTATTTTAAATCAGAGTGAATAAACATTTTCTACACAAAATTCCTTTATATTTATAGAAATTCAAAAAAGATTAAAAAGTATTCCCAAAATTGCCACTCATTTGATATTATACGTCATGACAGGTAAAAATTAATATTTTTAATTGCCATAGCCAAAAAGTAAAATATCAACCAAAGTGAAAATTCTACTGTTTCTTTTCAAGCCTGATTGAATTCAGTTTTTTAAAAACTGAATTCAAAAATATGACAAGAACATGAAAAATCCTTAGATATTAAAGCTGGGTCCTAAGCCATATAAGGATCAAATTTATATTCCAGTTCTGTGTTTTTAGAGGGCAGATGGCATATATCACTTCAGGGCTAGAAATGCTGAAGCCACTAAAGTGGCAACTGAGGTTTCCTAATCTTAGAATGTGAATTGTTCACATCTATTTTTTCTGAAAGCTTGATCATAAAAACGGGAAAAAAAATGTAAAAGGTCTTTGCTATCTACTTCTGAATGTTCTGTGCTTCTGCAATAAATCATATCATTAAATCATTTTTTTTCTTATTCATACCCTGACAATTTGAGCATGTGGGAAAAAATTACTGTAATTAACAAGAAAACTCAGAAAGTCACAATCATTTTAAGGGTAAAGATGTAGGTTACATATGCTTCTGTCTTCTCACAGATTTATCAGACTGAGAAGACAAAGTGAAAAGTATTCAATTAGAGCTATGTGCAGCATTTTAATTCTCATCAAAGTTCACTCAACCGATTTATAATTTATAATGTCAGCATGTCTTGTTTGCTAGATTACTTACCTAGGCATATTTCTAGTATGTTCAACATCTGTCCTGTCCTTTCCTGTTTAACTCAGAGTGTGTTGAATGGATAACTGCACTTGCTTCATTTTTTCTTAGCATGAATGTTTGCTCTTTTTCCAAAGACGCCTCTATGCATCTTTCCCTCTACAGCATTTGGCCTAACAGGGTATTCCAGGTCTAATAGCAGAGCATCTCCCTTATTGAAGAACAGGAATCAAAAACAAGGGGTTCCTCCAAAGTATATTAATTTGGGCTGATACACTGTTTAAAGAGTCTATCTGATTGAATGTGACCAACTATAAGTTTCTCTTGGTCTTAGAAGGACAAAGAGCTGAATAAAGAAAGGGAAAGGGAGGGGAGGGTAACAGCAAGCAGAAGAAAGAGATAAAAATGAACAAATAAATGACAAAAGGAAGGTCATGCTCACAGAACAGCAATGCCTAAAAATATTGAAAGTAAATTTATATGATGCGTACCTGCAGCCTGCAGGTAGGGCTTTCCCTGTGGCTCAGTGGTAAAGAATCTGCCTGCAATGCAGGAGACTCGAGAGACATGGGTTCAATCCCTGGAAGATCCCCTGGAGAAGAAGTGGCAACCCACTCCAGTATTCTTGCCTAGGAAATCCCATGGACAGAGGAGTCTGGTAGGCTACAGTCCATAAGGTTTCAAAGAGTTAAGAGACGACTGAGCACATGAGCACATACCTGCATGTATCATTATGCAAGCAAAACATTTTCAATGAATTATTGCTCATGTCATTCACCATACTTTGTGCTATTTAAATAATGACTAGTGAAGAATAACATGGTTGTCTTAGTCTAAGAGAAGATAGCTTCCATATGAGGAAAATAGCCCTTTTACAGACAGGAATGCCTAAATCTGATTGTGATAAGATGTCAGCTCAGCTTCAATCAACCCTCCTCCTGGGTCAGTGGTCCAAAATAGTCCCACAGTTTTTAAACCTTGTAAGTATTTCATGTTGGTTCTTGTAAGTTCTTTTTGTTTATTGTACGTAATGCAAGTCTGCATCATCACATTATTAACAGTTAAAAATAATAATAATAAGTTAGTTTCTAAGGACACCAATAATTAACAAGACATCTAAACCACTTTTGCAAAGAGGTCACATTTAAAGGGAACAAAGAAATTGGAGGAATGCAAGGCCAATGCACTGATTTTGTTTTTTCCCATTATTGACGTTGACAGATTACATTTTTGTAGCATTGACAAACCTAGACAGCATATTAAAAGACAGACCTATCACTTTGCAAACAAAAGTCTATATAGTCAAAGTATGGTTTTTCCAGTAGTCATGTATGGATGTGAGAGTTGGACCATAAAGAAGGCTGTGTGTGGAAGAATTGATGCTTTTAAATTGTGGTGGTGGCGAAGATTCTTGAGAGTCCCTTGGAGTGCATGGAGATCAAACCAATCAATCCTAAAGGAAATCAATCTTGAATATTCATTGGAAGGACTGATACTGAAGCTCCAGTACTTTGGCCACCTGATGCAAAAAGCCGACTCATTGGAAAAGACCCTGATGTTGGGAAAGATTGAAGGCAAAACGAGAAGGGGACGACATAGGATGAGATGGTTAGGTAATACCACTGACTCAATGGATGTGAATTTGAGCAACTCCAGGAGATGGGGAAGGACAGGGAAGCCTGGCATACTGTAGCCCATGGAGTCACAAAGAGTTGGACATGACTTAGCAGCTGAACAGAACAACTTACAAAGAAATTCCCTGTGAATGACCTCACTTATGCCTTACAGCAATTCAGTAAGAGAAATATTATGCCCATTTTCCTTATGTGGGCATTGAGGTTCAGAAGGGCAGCAAGCTTCCCAAGTTCATGATATTAGTAACTGGAAAAACCTAAGCCCACATTTTTTTGCTTCCCAGTTCCATTCTCAGTCCCTCCTCCCTTCCAGCAGAGCTGGCTCCACTTAAGGCCGAAGCCTAATACCTAGATGAGGCTTGGACATGGGTCATATGAGTGTTTGAGTCATAAAAGCATGTTCTGTTTACTTCAGGGATCCTCGGTGTCTAAAAATTCAGATATTGAACTTATAATAATGTTCAATGCATTATTATATTATATATTCAATGCATCATTGAATATCTTTAAATTGCAAAGTCTCCACCTAGATATCTTTCCACTTTCATGAAAGGCCATTTTCCTCTGAGTCCTTCACTGTGGTGTTTTCCTGCTCCATTGAGCCAGTTCACAACAGAGGCTGCAAGACGAAATGTTCCCTATGGGACGCTTCTCAGACCTGCTGTGGACTCGTCCTGGTTGTTCAGGTCTGTCGTTCTCGTGGGCAGCTCCACAGCTCAGAAAACACTCGCGGGAGGCAGGGTGGGGTAGGGGTAAGAGAGTCGTGAGAGGTAAGGCATCACAGTGTGGTGACGTGGTCCTTCTCCACAGAGCTCCACGTGTTAAGAAACAGGGGTGGGAGCATGGCAGGAGTGAGGAGGAAGCACTGCGGGGTGGAGCGGGGAGCTGTGATATGATCACATTAAGGAGGATACTTCATGATTTCTCACACTCTGTACCGTGTATGGTTCCTGCATGGCTGCAGGAACAATGCGGGTCCCTCTAGGATTCCTGACTCCCGTTATGATGACAAAAGCACCAGCAGCCACAGGGGCCTATTTTTTCCTTAATGTATATCATTTAACTTTCGCAATCTGACTACCGTGAATAGATGCCATAAAGAAATTTTCAAAGACATGAGTGGGAGCTGTGAATGGTAGAAACTAAAGAATCAGCTCACATGCTTAACAATTCTATTCTAAACAACCAAGAAGGTGTTTGGAAATGAACACACAGCTCTGCCTTTAAATTGCCCAATTTTCTATAAACATATAATTTTATTAACAGTTCACATGGATGGACTGTTCTAGGAACGATGCCAACACCACTGGGGTCTGTCTTGCTCCCCTAAATGCATTGCACTCACTGGGCACAGGAATCAGGAAAAAAAGACTTCACTGTGACTGAGAAAATTTCTAGAAACCTTTTATTCTTTCCAGGAGCCCCTCTGAGACACAACCTTCAAAATCACCCCAAGACATCTCATCTTTTACCAGGGAATGTGGCAAAAACTGTGAGCTACAGGAAAAGAACTAATAAATGCCATGCAAAAATAAAGGCCCTCTGACTTTCTAACAAAAGTTGCCAATGAAATACCAGAAAATGTATGTGCACACTCCAATGTGTGTGCACATGCAGGCATGCATGCACACCCGTGCACCAGGACAACATACTATCATACAGAAGCTTCAGATAATCTTTTAATACAGTGTCATCTGATGACACAATGCCCCATTTTTTGTTCTAAAAATTCATTTCAGTCTGAAGCTCTCTTTTATTTTTCAATAGCAAGTTATGTTTACAACTCTGTATTACCGTTTTATAGACAGTAAACCTGAAAGGAAAAAAGCTTACCTGCCTTAATTTTAGCAACATCCTAGCAATCACAACTCTTAATTTTGTTGTCACATGGGGAATTGGTAGGAGCTATTTGGACCTTGTCCTGTGCTTTCTGTCCCACTGATACAGCTTCTGAGTCACAACTGAAGTAGTGACTCAGAAGGACATGGATATTTCTCCACGTTAGTAGATCTTCTTGTTCCTATAAATCCTTGTTCCAGGATCGTCAGCTCCCCTTCAGTGCTGGTTCTTCAAACTTCAGAACATAAAGAGGCAGCTGGTAGAGGGGCTGTGTGTAAACCCTCTGAAATCAGTTGTGTGCATGTGTTAGTTGCTCAGTCGTGTCCAACACTTTGAGACCCCATGGATTATAGCCCACCAGGCTCCTCTGTTTATGGGATTTCCCAGGCAAGAATACTGGAGTGGGTAGCCATTCCGTTCTCCAGAGGATCTTCCTGACCCAGGGATAGGACCTGGGTTTCCTACACGGCAGGCAGATTCTCTACCATCTAAGCCACCAGGGAAGCCCTGGTGCCGACAAAAACTTGGCTTTAGCACTTGGAAGCTGTGCAACCTCGAGCCGGTTGCACTTTACTAAGCCTCTTCTCTTATTAATAAAAGTGAGACAAATAACAGAAGCTTCTTTACCTGGTTGCTGTGAGGATCGAAGTAGGTTACCCAAGTGGTTCTAATATGATCCACCTGGACTCCCCCAACCTCATGTTACCCAACCTGCAGCTACCCCTCTGATCTTTTCCCTACCACAATTCCCCTTCTCTCTCCACTCCGGCACACTGGGCACCTTCTCCATCCTGAAGCACACCAGGTCCACTCCCTCCACAGGGTCTTTGCATTGCTGCTCCCAGAGCCAAGAACCCTCAGTTCCTGATATCTACATGGCTCTCCTGCACCTTTATGGAGGCTGTTGCTTAAGTGCCACCTTACCAGAGAATCCTACTGCAATAGGTAGAATAATCCCAATTCCGCCCTCCCCCTTCCTGCTGCAGCAAAGAGGTTGACCTCCTAATTCTTGGAACCTGTGCCTTTGTTACCTTACATAGCCAGACAGACTACACCTGTGATTCAGTTACAGCTGTTGAGGCAATTATCAAGGCTGTGTGGGTGGGTCCAATAGAAACAGGGGTCCTTATAAGAAGGAGTGAGTGGAGGAGATCTGAAGATGTTCCCGTGCTGGCTTTCAAAGTGGAAGAAGCCTCTAGAAGCTGAAAAGGGCAAGGAAATGGATCAACCATCACCCACCTCCTCCTCACTCCACCCCTCACTCACCAGAACATCTAGAAGGAAAGTAGCCCTACCAATCCATTTCAGACTTCTCACCTCCAGAACTGTAAGGTAATAAATTTGTATTGATTTCAACCATTAAGCTTGTGGCTACTCGCTACAGCAACACTAGGAAACTAACAGATACTCTCTCACTGTCTACATAAAATTGCCCCCATCTCTGCATCCACACCATGGCTTTCCCTTCTACTTAACCTGGTGGATATACTTTCTTAGCACTTGATCAACACCTAACATAGGTTTATTTGTCTGTTTTTTGTCTTGCCTTACTAGAACGTAGTCTTCATAAGAGAGGTCTCTGTTTTGTTCCTGGATTTGAAAAGCACCTGGAACATAGTAGGTACTCAGTAAATATATCTTGGCTAAATGAAAAACCTGACATGAAGTAATCCCTCCATGATGGATTACATCTGCAAATACAAAACTTCTAAACAGTGAGCTGCAGCCTAATTGCTACTTTGCAAAAAGAGTTATCTGTGTGCCTAATGTCCTGCTCTCCTGAGCCCTTGAGTCGGCAGGTGGAGTGGCCCGGTCTATTTATTCAACTGTGCCATTCAAATAATATCATATTCTATGTGTGGCAGTAATGGAAAATGATGCTGTAAGGCATATTTGAAGTCATCAACAATGACTGCTCTGGAAAATCAGGACTTGTTTTATCGAGAGCCAAGGATTCCAGAATACAGTTGCATCCTGAGCATGAAGCAGGTCTTAGTGTGAAGGTGATGTCAACAGATAACTCTCTTTTCTTATGGAACCCCTTTTCAAGTTGGAAGTGACTTTTTTTGGTAGAAGGCTTACTACTGAATAGTAAATATGAACACAAGTGAGAGGACCTCATCAATGACTTCCATTGAGTTTTCAGGGTTCACTCTAAATCATTAGGCTGCACTAACTGGAAAGTTACTTTTCTTGACTTGCAAGGCTCTCTGTTTCATCCATGTGCTCAGATGCTCAGTCATGTCCAACTCTTGTGACTGCATGGACTGTAATCCACCAGTCTCCTCTGTCAGTGGGATTCTTCAGGCAAGAATACTGGAACGGGGTGCCATTTCCTCCTCCAAGGAAGCTTCCCAACCCAGGGATTGAACATGCATCTCTTATGACTCCTACATTGGCAGGTGAATTCTTTACCACTGAGCCAGCTGGGAAGCCCCTGTTTCATTTATACTGACCAACTATTTAAAACAGGTTCCCTGTCACTGATACATAGATTTTCCTTCCTTGACTTTTTTTTTTTTACTTCAAGTATTGCAGGATTATTTGTTCATTAACCATTTATAGTCTTACACAGTCACAGGATAAGCTGACTGCTCTAACAATCAGGGCTGCTCAGTTCTGGAATTTGCTGAACCGAAAGTCAATGCTGATAGTGAGCATACCACTGGAGAAGCAGAGTTCATGAGATTAAAGCCATTTAGGGCTGGCCTCCTGTATTGATTCACGTATTCACTCATTGATCTATTAAATCAATAGATAATTACTAAGTATCTACTACATGTTGGTCCCAGAGGATAAATATAAAACAAGATAGACAGTATCTTCGATGTAATAAACATTACAGCCCAGAGAGAGTTAGATGTTGAGAACTAATGGCAAGCACGTTGAGTCTACAAAGAAGAAAACCAAGATTCTAGATGAACAAATAGTCAAAGTGTTAGTCTTCAGTCATGTCTGGCTCTTTGGGACCCCATGGATTATAGCCTGCCAGGCTTTTCTGTCCATGGGGATTCTCCAGGTAAGAATCCTAGAGTGGGTTGCCATGCCCTCCTCCAGGGAATCTTCCCAACCCAGGGATTAAACCCAGGTCTCCCACATTGCAGGCAGATTCTTTACCACCTGAGCCACCAGGGAAGCCCTAGATGAATAAATAACCTATTTCACTACTCAACAGATGTTTGATGAGTGGCCACTATGCATGAAGGATATTTATTAGATGTTGGGGTTTCAAAAGTGAGTAAGACCAGAAAAGTCTCTGACCTGGTAGAATTTACAATCTAGCAGGGGAAAGAGAAATAACAGATAAATAATAAATGTCAAGGAATGATAAATCCTGTGAAAAAGCATAAGAAATAAGGTTGAAGGAAATGGTGAGTGGGTAGTTGTATAAAGACATCTTGAGATTATATCTGAGTTGGCCTCTTTCTTCTAGAACCAGCCTCATCTTATCAGACGTCCTGGGAAGTGGCTTTAGGAGCAGGAGGAACATCCGGAGATGTCCCCAGATCTTGAACTTGCTTTGCAGTGCCAGTGCCATCATCATCTAGAGGTAGGTCCTCTGCATAATCTGGGAAGGCTATTCATGTTGCCATTAATTTCTCTGTAGAAGCTCGTTGCATCCTTCTTTGTGCACATAGCGATAATGTAACTCAATTTTTTTTTATAATTTATTTTTGGCTGTGCTGGGGGTCTTGATTGCTATGTGAGCTTTTCTCTAGTTGTGACTAGTAGAAGCTACTCTCTAGTTGCTGTGCGAGGGCTTCACATTGTGGTAGCTTCTCCTGTTATGGAGCACAGGATTGAACCCATGTGTCCTGCATTGGCAGGCAAATTCTTCACTACTGAGCCACCAGGGCAGCTTGTAACTCAACTTCTAATAAAAACTTTCGAGTACCTTTATATATAGAGAGAGAGAGGTGGAAGAAATCTGAGTGAGGGAGTGCTTAAATGAGATGCAAAATGTTAACTGTCTGCAAACTTCTGGCCCAGGCAAATTTTCTTCTCATGTTCATTTGAGGATAATACTGAGTTTATGGAATGATTGGCAAGAGAACTTTATGGTGAATGAGACTTAGACTGAAAGTTGATCAAAGAATAGATATTTATTGATCTTCTATTTGCATGGCTACAAGCTCGGTAACTAGAAATTGTAACCAGAAGGGTTTTTCTCTTGTTGACTTTCTCTACCTGAAATGAACATTTAAAGCTTAGAGTCCTGGTTATTTAAGACAGATAACATCTCCTACACATGCTTTCTCTGAGCAATGCTTCCCCAACTGAAAAAAGATGTTACTGCCACCCAGACGCTGTGCTCTGGGCTTGTACACACTTGTAATTCTGTTCTTAGTGTCATGACTTACAACTCTTGGGTTATATCTCCATGGGGGAGGGGTTTGTTTCTCTCTGAATTCCCTTTGCCTTACACAGTTTTTCCCAAAGTTCCCAGATAATATGGCTTACCTTGAGGCACTTGTTAAATTACCTGTATTGTCTGGCCTCTCCCTGGAAATTCTGATGGAGTAGTTCTGAGCTAAGGCCTAGGAATCTTGTTCTTTTAACAAGCATTCCAGGTGATCCTTATCATGGGGCAAGATTAGGAAATACTGGCCCAGCATGTAGTAACACTAAGAACATGTGATTGAGTGAACTAAAAAAACTACACATGAACAGAACTTTCTTTTGTCTTTTTAGATCAGATAATCATCAAATAAATATAGTATTGCAAAAATACTCTCCTGTGGTGTTGGAGAAGACTCTTGAGATTCCCTTGGACTGCAAGGATGTCCAACCAGTCCTTCCTAAAGGAAATCAGTCCTGAGTATTAATTGGAAGGACTGATGCAGCTGCTAAGTCACTTCAGTAGTGTCTGACTCTGTGCGACCCCATAGATGGAAGCCCACCAGGCTCCCCTCAGTTCAGTTCAGTTCAGTCACGCAGTTGTGTCCGACTCTTTGCGACCCCATGAATCGCAGCACGCCAGGTCTCCCTTCCATCACCAACTCCCTGAGTTCACTCAGACTCACGTCCATTGAGTCCATGATGCCATCCAGCCACCTCATCCTCGGTCGTCCCCTTCTCCTCCTGCCCCCAGTCCCTCCCAGCATCAGGGTCTTTTCCAATGAGTCAACTCTTCGCATAAGGTGGCCAAAGTACTGGAGCTTCAGTTTTAGCATCATTCCTTCCAAAGAAATCCCAGGGTTGATCTCCTTCAGAATGGACTGGTTGGATCTCCTTGCAGTCCAAGGGACTCTCAAGAGTCTTCTCCAACACCACACTTCAAAAGCATCAATTCTTCTGCGCTCAGCCTTCTTCACAGTCCAACTCTCACATCCATACATGACCACAGGAAAAACCATAGCCTTGACTAGACGGACCTTAGTCGGCAAAGTAATGTCTCTGCTTTTGAATATACTATCTAGGTTGGTCATAACTTTTCTTCCAAGGAGTAAGCGCCTTTTAATTTCATGGCTGCAGTCACCATCTGCAGTGATTTTGGAGCCCAAAAAAACAAAGTCTGACACTGTTTCTACTGTTTCCCCATCTATTTCCCATGAAGTGATGGGGCCAGATGCCATGATCTTCGTTTTCTGAATGTTGAGCTTTAAGCCAACTTTTCCACTCTCCTCTTTCACTTTCAACAAGAGGCTTTTTAGCTCCTCCTCACTTTCTGCCATAAGGGTGGTGTCATCTGCATATCTGAGATTATTGATATTTCTCCCAGCAATCTTGATTCCAGCTTGTGTTTCTTCCAGTCCAGCATTTCTCATGATGTACTCTGCATATAAGTTAAATAAGCAGGGTGACAATATACAGCCTCGACGTATTCCTTTTCCTATTTGGAACCAGTCTGTTTTTCCATGTCCAGTTCTAACTGTTGCTTCTTGACCTGCATACAGATTTCTCAGGAGGCAGGTCAGGTGGTCTGGTATTCCCATCTCTTTCAGAATTTTCCACAGTTTACTGTGATCCACACAGTCAAAGGCTTTGGCATAGTCAATAAAGCAGAAATAGATGTTTTTCTGGAACTCTCTTGCTTTTTCCATGATCCAGCGGATGTTAGCAATTTGATCTCTGGTTCCTCTGCCTTTTCTAAAACCAGCTTGAACAGCAGGGAGTTCACGGTTCACGTATTGCTGATGTCTGGCTTGGAGAATTTTGAGCATTACTTTACTAGCATGTGAGATGAGTGCAACTGTGTGGTAGTTTGAGCATTCTTTGGCATTGCCTTTCTTTGGAATTGGGATGAAAACTGACCTTTTCCAGTCCTGTGGCCACTGCTGAGTTTTCCAGATTTGCTGGCAAATTGAGTGCAGCACTTTCACAGCAGCATCTTTCAGGATTTGAAACCCTGGGATTCTCAGGCAAGAACACTGGAGTGGGTTGCCATTTCCTTCTCCAATGCATGAAAGTGAAAAGTGAAAGTGAAGTTGCCCAGTCGTGTCTGACTCTGAGCGATCCCATGGACTGCAGCCTACCAGGCTCCTCCATCCATGGGATTTTCCAGGCAAGAGTATTGGAGTGAGTTGCCATTACCTTCTCCAGGAAGGAGTGACGCTGAAGCTGAAACTCCAATACTTTTTCCACCTGATGTGAAGAACTGACTCATTGGAAAATACTCTAATGCTGGGAAAGATTGAAGGCAGGAGGAAAAGGGGACGACAGAGGATGAGATGGTTGGATGGCATCACCAACTCAATGGACGTGAGTTTCAGTAAAGTCCAGGAGATGATGATGGACAGGGAGGCCTGGCATGCTACAGTGCTGGGGTCAAAAAAAGTTGGATGCCACTGAACTTGGCACCTAATATGATGAATTGTTTCACCTGGACATGAGTAAATTAAGAAATTAACAAACTGGCAGTTGCTGCTGCTGATGTAGCTATCTGTCAATAATCCACTCATAGCTTTGTACTTCTCAGCTAGGTGATCCTACCTCCCAGGGAATATATGACCATATGGCCATGTCTGGAGACACTGAGTTCTTCCAGCTGGAAAGATGCCATTAACATCTGCTGCTAAGTCACTTCAGTCGTGTCCGACTCTGTGCATCCCCATAGATGGCAGCTCACCAGGCTCCTGTGTCCCTGGGGTTCTCCAGGCAAGAACGTTGGAGTGGGTTGCCATTTCCTTCTCCACTGCATGAAAGTGGAAAGTGAAAGTGAAGTCGCTCAGTCGTGTCCTACTCTTCGCGACCCCATGGACTGCAGCCCACCAGGCTCCTCCATCTATGGGATTCTCCAGGCAAGAGTACTGGAGTGGGGTGCCATTGCCTTCTCCACCACTAATATCTAGACACTGCTAAATACCCTACAATGCACAGAACGGCCCTCCTCACCAAAGAATTATCCCCAAATGCCCAGAGTGTTGAGACTGAGAAATCCTGTATTAAACTCAACAGGAAGCTTTAAAAAATCCTTATGTCTGGGCCACTCCCTAAACCAGTTACCTCTGAGTGTCTGAGGGTGGGACTCAGGTATCATTGTTTGAGCTCTGCCAGTGATTTCAATATGCACCCAAGGCTGAGAGCCATTGCGTTAAATCCAAAATTTGCCATCTATTGGCTGGGAAATTAGGCACGGCACCTCCCAGTTTCTGTTTCTTCATCTGTAAAATAAGAGTAACACCTACATCAGAAGGTTATTATAGGGATTAAAGAGATAATGCATGCAGCAGTGCCCTGTAACTAAATATACCAAAGTAAGGGATGATTACTGCTCCCTGTTTAGGTGTCACTCCAAGCGGCAGAACTGGGTAAGTTACTTACTTAACACCGTGGGTATATTGTGCATGCAAATTCATTCTTGTATTTTTTTGCCTAAAATATGTTCTGCATATGCCAAAGAAGTTAGAAAGTTCATATGCTTAGGTGAGTTTTATGTGTTATAAAGTCTTCTCCCACTCTCTCTGCTTGTTCTCTTTGATGTGTTTAAATTTATTTGTTGTTGTTCACTCCCTAAGTCATGTCCATCCCTCTGCAATCCCGTGGACTGTAGCACACCAGCTCCTCTGTCCTCCACTATCTGCTGGAGTTTGCTCAAATTCATGTCCATTGAGTCGGTGATGCTATCTAACCATTTCATCCTCTGCTGTCTCCTTCAATCTTCCCTAGCATCAGGGTCTTTTCCGATGAGTCAGCTCTTGAATTTATATGGGCCTTAACAAATCAATCCCTCTGTTTTTTTTTTTTTTTTAAATAATACAGTTGGACCTGCAGTCCCCCAGGGACCTCCCTATGTCTACTGACAGAGCACATCTGGGAAGGCCACCACTAATCTTGTATAGCCACACCTGGGGCTAAGAGTAGGAGAGGCTATAGAAATGCAGAAACCCCATATGATTGAGGAGAACAAAGGTTACATGCTTTGGAGCATAGGTTAAGACAGATGAGTTAAGGCTAAGAGTCCTGTGGTAACATGTTACTTCATGGTGTGGTCCATAGACCAGCAGCAGCCTCACAGCTGGGTGATTGCTGGAAATATAGTAACCAGGACCTGATCAGAGTTAGTGCATCAATGTAGGTGGTTTAAAAAGATGCTCAGGTGATTTGTAGGAACTTTAATATTATAGAACCATTACTCTAGAAAATGACACATGAGATATTAGACAACTCAGTTCTCCCAGACATCAAGCATGCAACAGTCTTGGGTAAATCCATGTCTGTTCCATGTCTCAAATGGATTCAGACTACTGCCAACTGCTGCACAAGAAAGTTTCAATTTGTTAATTCTCCCATCCTTTACCACCTCTAGCAGCCACCCCAGGTTATTAGATAATGACCTTAGATCGTATTAGGTGATAAACTTAATAAAGTTTAGCTATAAGATAATCACCATGTATTTTTGCCAGCCTATCTTCTGAAGCATTTGTTTTCATTATCCTGAAAAATAGTTTCCCTGGCAATAGAAGGGTTAATTCACGAGCTGCCAAACTGGTTTCTTTTGTACTGAGAGGTCTAGTTGGTTCATCCTTCTTGCTGAGAGAGGCAGTTAATCAGTATATAAAGATCTGTGATTGATGTGGCATAACTTCAAAAGGTACATGGTTTATTTCTCAATGCAAAAGCCTCCTGCTCCCTGAGAAGCAGGCCAAGAGTCAGGCACATCCTCCAATCTCTCCCTGTTGCCTGCCTGCTACTTTTAACATCACATATCTGTACCGTAGGGCCCTATGGCTTCTCCTACTTCAGACTTTTAGTACCCTCTTAAAAGAGTGTTAGAGTTGAAGGGGCCTTTGTTCTAAAATGACATTGGTACCCAATACTTAGATTTAAATCAGCTATGAATTCCCTCCATTAATTCCTATTTCACCTTTTGTTCAAAAGTCTCCCAACATTGGCAATTACGTGCGTTATTATAAACTATATTCAGCAATTCAAATCTCCACCCAGGAAATTAAAACAGTTTCCAGTTGTTTGGGGAAAGAATTATTCTGACGTGAGGGAAAGGTATATATTTCACATGACAAAGAAAATATAAGTACATTTATAAGTTCAGAAAGGAAAACACAAGGCCCTTTGAAAGAATAGGAGGAAAAGCAAGATTTACGTTCTGAAGAATCAAGTGCTACAAAGCTTTTGAAAATTAGGAGAACCAGAGAGAGATTTTTTTTTTTTCAATTCCAGTCTCTTGAGTTGGGCTTCCCCAGTGGCCGAGCAGTAAAGAATCTGCCTGTAATGCAGGAGACCTGGGTTGGGAAGAACCCCTAGAGGAGGGAATGGCAACCCACTTCAGTATCCTTGCCTGGAAAGTTCCATGGGCAGAGGAGCCTTGCAGGGCTACAGTCCATGGGATTGCAGAGTCAGACACAACTAACGTGACTGAGCAGGCACAGTGCACTCTTGAGTTACTTAAGAACCCAAACCTGGCTAATCCACATTTGTAGGAAGTATCAGTAGCCCTCCCATGTGGTATACATGAATTAGAATTCCTACAGTTCAGTAAGCAGAGTAATCAGCCTCCAAATAGTCCAAAATAATTTTAATGGTGTAAAAATACACTGCATTTTAAAGTTAGTATTTTTCTTGTGTTAACAATCTTAAATGTATCAATATGTATACAGTATAACCTTAAAGTCACACTTGTGTTGATTTAAAGGCTCAGTCTCATTACTGTAAAATCCCAATTCATGTCATATTAAAAAAATCAGTAATAAGATAAATGAGGTTTTTTGAAACATAATCTCATAGTTGAATAAAAAGAATGTATCTCTTATAGATTGTCTACTTTTACCTAAAAAAGGCTGACTTTTGTAGAAGATACTTAATAGAAGATGCAGTCTTGCTATCAAGAACTAAGTATTTCACCAGGAAAATAACAAATGCATGTGGCTTTAAGTAGAGAATACTTTTGTTTTTAAAAACAAAAATGTTTTATGTGTCTGTATGTGAAAGGAAGATAATAGTGATTGGAAGTTTTAGGGTGTGCCTAATAAAAGAGATGAAATGTAAAGCTGGCCATTGAGGGAAAAAAAAAAGAGTTTGGAATAAAGAGAGACAGAGGGAGCATTGTATGTAGGGAAAGAATACGTGCAAGAACACAGAAGCAGAAATGACTTAATGTATATATAGCAGACCCTGTTGGGTGTCCTCCCCAACATGCTTTTCTAGGCCCTTTGTAGCAGCCACGAGTGGTCACGTGACTGTGAATTTTCATTCTGGATAATATGTCACATGAATAGAATTGTCCTTGAGAGTTTCTAGCTAATTTTTGCTTCCTTGCTAAAAGGGACAGCTGTACTTTCCCCTTTCTCTTTTATTTCTGTTTGAATATGATTATGATGACTGGTGCTGTAGCAGCCATTTTGTGACCATGAGGGAAAAGCCCAGAGAATTCAAGAATATAAAACCCAAATTTTGAAGGTTCATTATAACCAGTAGTTTCTTATTTCCCAATTTCTTATTATACGGGAGGAAAATATTAGCACTTATTTAAGCCATTGTAGTCATGCTATCTGTCACTTAGGGAAAATGCAATTTTCCATCATAAAGTGTATAAGAAAAGGAGTGAAAATTGACATCTAAGTGACACAGAAAGAGAGAATGTTATGGACTGATGAAAAATAAGAATATCTTGAAAAAGCTAGTTAGATTACAGGGAGCAGAAGTGTCCGATACCATAGGCATTAGAAAGCTGTTGAATATTATCAAAGGGAAGAGAAAACAGAAGAGCTGCTTATTGGAAATCTTACCAATAAATAGGTTATTCTAACAATAACATGCAAGACAACTCAGAAGCATTAAAAGCAACACACCCATATGTTGAAGAGGAACCTCGTATATGGTAAAATATAAACTACTTTTTATTCGTCTTACTCAGAACTGGAGATAACCAGCCTAGCTGTTGTGATCTCCCATCCTCTGCGTGTGTCTTCGTTCAGGCTACTATAAGAAAGAACCAGACACTGAGTGACTTAGAAAGAACGGGCATGTATTTCTCCTAGTTCTGGAGGCCCAAGATCAGAGAGCGAGCAAGGGCAGGTTCTGGGTGAGTGCCCTGCTTCTCACTTATGGATGGCTTTCTTTTAAGTTCTCATGGGGCAGAGAGTTCGCTAGCTCTCCAACCTCTTCTTAAAAGATTTTGTGAGCACTAATATCTTTCATGAGTTTCACCCTTATGACCTAATCCCCTCCCCAAGAACCCACCCCCAAATGTCATCATATTGGGCCAAGGGGTTCCGCATATGAATTTACGAGGAATACAGACATTGAATCCACTGCAGCTACAGGTTCTCAAGTCACGGCTGTGATGAAAATTACATGTAGGTAAAAATACCGTGGAAAATTCCCTAGGACTCAAAGGACAAAACTTTTGTGTTTGTTTTCATATTTTTACTGTCATTTTCCTTTCCCTAGTGTAGTGTTCTGTAAACTTTTTCATAGAGGGCTAGCAGTCAGTCAGTTCAGTCGTGTCTGACTCTTTGCAACCCCATGGAGTGCAGCATGCCAGACTTCCCTGTCCATCACCATCTCCCGGAGCTTACATAAATTCATGTCGAGTTGGTGATGCCATCCAGCCATCTCATCCTCTGTCATCCCCTTGTCCTCCCACCTTCAGTTTTTCCCAGCATCAGAGTCTTTTCCAATGATTCAGTTCTTCACATCAGTTGGCCAAAGTATTGGAGCTTCAGCTTCAGCATCAGTCCTTCCAATGAATATTCAGGACTGATTTCCTTTAGGATGGATTGGTTGGATCTCCTTGCAGACAAGGGACTCTCAAGAGTCTTCTCCAACACCACAGTTCAAAAGCATCAATTCTTCAGCATTCAGCTTTCTTTATAGTCCAACTTACACATCCATACATGACTATTGGAAAAACCAGTAAAGATTTTAGGCTTTGCAGACCATACAATCTCCATTGCACCCACTCAGTTCAGCTATTGCAGAGCAAAAGCAGCCATAGACAGTACATAAATTAATGACTGTCTGTGTTCCATAAAAAGTTTATTTATAGAAAGTAACAGGATAGATTTAGGCTGCAAATCATAATTGGACAACCCCTGACCTGGAGCATTGGAAACTAGTATTCCTTTTTTTTTTATCATAAAAAGTTTAATGGACATCTGCCGGGGTCCAGCCCCGGTGGATCCAGGGATGCTCAAAGGTGGGACGGAGCAGGCGGATAGGAAAGGATAGGACAGGATAGCTCAGGACAGGATAGAACAGTAGGAAATTAATGGAAAATAGGAGGCTGAATAACTTGGTTTACGGGGAAAGCCAATAAAACCTCAAGACAAGAGGTTTGCACCGTCTACGTGGGCCACTGGCGTCCGCTTGAATCTCTAAAGGGGCCCCACCGTGGGTCCACTTTTCTCGCAGAACTTATAGCCAGGGCAAGTAAGTAGATGTGGTGAGCCTCCCTCACGCTGGCTTCCCACAGACATCCATCATCTGATATAGAACAGAATTAATGAAATAGAAAAAGATATTTTTCCTTGGGATGAGAATTCTTAGGATTTGTTCTCTTAACAACTTTCATCTATAACATACAGCAGTATTAATTATATTAATCATGGTGTATATTATATCACTAGTACTTATTTACCTTATAATTGGAACTTTGTACCTTTTGATTGCCTTCATCCAGTCTCCCTCCCTCAATACTCTTGAAAACAATCTGATTTTACAGAGTGATGTGTATACATGTTTCTGAAGGCATGAGTTTATAATGAAAAGCAGCAGCCCCTCTCCCATCTCTATATTCTACATTCCAGCAGCAATTGTCTATCTAAATCGTATACCCATGGCAGGTTCATGTCAATGTATGGCAACACCAATACAGTATTGTAAAGTAAAATAAAGTAAAAAAAAAAATCTTGTTTCTGTTGCTTCTGGAGTTTATCCTTATTTCTAAACTAATATTCTTTAAAGCGGAGAAAGGTCATGAAGTAAATTAACAGTGGAGGCTATATAGTCTCTATAATATAAATGTATATGAAAATCAAATTAACTGTTTATAAATAGTTTTGTGTATTTTCTGTAATTTTTAGAGTCTAATGCTGAATAAGATTAACTATCTTTTTAAATCAAAAGGCCTTAACATTAGTTTTATCCTTTTAAATCAAAAGGCTTTAAATCTTAAGATCCATTAATTTCATTCTCACCTTCTCAAAATTTATTGTATAACTTTCATGCAGTCTAAGAGGGTCATTTGCCTCAGTAATATAGTTTATTGTCCCCAGGTACTGAATATCACAGAATGTCTCAAAACTGTATTTAGTTTCAAATGTTTTCTAATTCAAACCTTTAATTGTATTTTACTTTTATTTTTTCCCAATTATGTAAATATCAAATTCATAATATCCTCTTTCCCCCACCAGTTTCCTTGTCAGGATAGGCTATGTGACATTGTAGTAATAAATTTCTGCCCATACCTCAGTGGTGTAACAAAATGAACATTTTTCTTACTCCCAGCAGCTCTCACCAGGTGGTGACTTGAGAACATACCTTGTAGCTATGCCCGGTAGAACTGTTGACTTCTAGACCTCTGAGTAAGAGAAAAGAGATTAAAGCTGTTCTCTGCACTTTAGCTTGGAGGTTGTATATGTCAACTCTGCTTATGGCTGAATTACCAGAATCAGTCACTCTACCCCAGTGGAACTACCTGTCAGGTTAAGAAATGCCATCTTCTGTGGGATTGAATGGGGCTTAGAGAACACATAGTACTTCCTCTGCCACATTCTGTTGTATAAAAGGTGATACATGTGTGCATGCATGCTAAGTCGCTGCAATCCTGTCTGACTCTTTAGGACCTTATGGACAGTAGCCTGCCTCCCTCTGTCCATGGGATTCTCCAGGCAAGAATACTGGAGTGGGTTGCCATGCCCTCCTCCAGGGAATCCTTCTGACCTTGGGATTGAACGTGCATCACTTACATCTCCTGCACTGGTACAGTAAAAGACCATATATGAACCCATGTACAGTCTTTTGAAATTTATGTAGGCTAAATATCCAATATAACATATAACAGCACTTGGAGACATAATGTAAATCTTATGTAATGTAAAGCCTAAGGTAAAAATTCAAAGGTTATTACCAGGTTTTATTCCCCAGTTTAGATAGCTACATTATAATATTTTGATGGATCATCAGAAGAATTAGTTGAGAATTAGGGAACCTGTACTGCAGAAGAAGAAATTCTATTCAGATGTCATGATACTTGACAACCACAAATGTTATCTGAAGGGTATTGCTACTGTATTCAGTTCATTCCTTTTGAGGATTTCCTTACCATCTTTAGCCAGGCATAGATGAGAGAATAGCCTTTGTTTTAGACCATCTTTTTGTTTTGACCCTCAGTTCCATTAATCCATTATTGTTTCCAGTGATCTGCACTGTGGTGTAATTTCTTTAGATTAGAGTTCTTATTGCTATTTGCTGGGAGTCTGAAGGCTTTGATTATGCACACACCCTGAGATCACTTTGAGCATCAAATCTATGTCAGTGGGGTGCTAAGGATGCTTTACTTCCCTCTAATGAACTATGTAAAATTGGCTGCCTGCTTTGTGTATGACTCCAAAAGTAGCAGAATGTGACCATAATGTTACGTCAAATCGGAGCCTTCTCATAATGTTATCTCAAATCGGAGCCTGGATTTTCTGCTAGAGCTGGGGCTATATTCAGTTCCTTTAGGCACAGTGATTCTTACCACGGAGGCATGGATTCCTGGATTTGGAGATAGGAATTAGAATCTCTTAAGTTATGAGCAGTGTATGTAGTAAGAAAAGGCATATTTAGCAAAACAATGCAATTTCATATTTTGAAAAGCAATTGTTTTTATGACTTGAAATCCCAAAACTAAAATTGAACCATCTTCCTGGATGCTGGAAATAACCAGATGTTTTGAGAGGATGTATATCCAAATCAGCAGGGAATTGGATTTTTACATTTATTAAAAGGCATCTTTGGTTTGAAACATGAAGTCTTTCATGATGGAAAACTGAAAATAGATTTTCCACTGTGCAGGAAAAAAGAAAACCATGGCATGATTAGAAGATTTGAGGGCAAGAGGGTCAAAAGGTAAGAATTCAGAGCAGTTGGTAAGGGAATAGCAGGAGACTGACATTACCTCTAGGAAATTCTTAGCAATAAAAGGCGTGGAGGCACAGAGAATGCCTGAGCTGCGTGGGATGAGAGCTCACTTTATTTCATTTGGATGTTAAAAGAAGGCTGATAAAGTTGTGATCACTAGAGTGCATTTATGCTCGAGGCATAACTTGTAACCCCCTGCATGGCTAAAATCACAAGTCCATCTGGGCCTTGGTTTCATCTATTAAGTTAGAGGGTAGATGGCAGCCAAAGTCTCTTCCATTAAAAGATTCTCTCATTTTCTGAGACTATATCACCCACCTCCAACACACAAAATCAAACAATTAGCCAACAGTCAGGAACAAACATTCATCAGGCCCATATAAAGATCCAAACATTGTTGCCCAGAGTCTAGAGATGTTGCAAAACAGGATATAGATGTACTGTCTATAGGGAACTTATTATCTGTTTGAGAAGACAAGTTTTAAAAATAAATAATGCAAAAAAGTACATCATTTTCTATTAGAATCAAGTAAGCAAAATACAACTTGCAGGACAACTCTGGCCCAACAGTTATAGCTGCTCGCACATTGCATAGAGGAGAGTTGAGTTACTGTTACAATGTATGGTCCACAAGCCTAAGATATTTACTGTCTAGCACTTTACAGAAAAAATTTGCCAACACATATATTTAGTTCATTTCATTCACTCAGTCGTGTCTGACTCTTTGAGACCCCATGGACTGCAGCATGGCAGGCTTCCCTGTCCATCACCAATTCCCAGAGCTTGTTCAAACACATGTCCATCGCGTCACTGATGCCATCCAACCATCCCATCCTCTGTCATCCCCTTCTCCTGCCATCAATCTTTCCCAGCATCAGGGTCTTTTCCAGAGTCAGTTCTTTGCATCAGGTACCCAAAGTATTAGAGCTTTAGCATCAGTCCTTCCAGTGAACATTCAGGACTGATTTCCTTTAGGATCGACTGGTTTGATCTCCTTGCAGTCCAGGGGATTCTCAAGAATCTTCTCCAACACTAAAGTTCAGAAGCATCAAATCTTTGGTGCTCAGCTTTCTTTATAGTCCAACTCTCATATCCATACATGACTACTGGAAAAACCAAGGCTTTGATGGATCTTTGTTGGCAAATATCTCTGTTTTTTAATGTGCTGCCTAGGTTGGTCATAGCTTTTATTCTAAGGAGCAAATGTCTTTTTATTTCATGGCTGCAGTCACCATCTGCAGTGATTTTTGAGCTCAAAAAAAGAAAGTCTCTCACTGTTTGCATTGTTTTCCCATCTATTTGCCATGAAGTAATGGGACCAGGTGCCATGATCTTATTTTTTGAGTGTTGAGTTTTAAGCCAACTTTTCACTCTCCTCTTTCACTTTCATCAAGAGGCTCTTTAGTTTTTCCTTGCTTTCTTCCATAAGGGTGGTGTCATTTGCATATCTGAGGTTATGATATTTCTCTAAGCAATCTTGATTTCAGCATGTGCTTCATTCAGTCCAGCATTTCGCATGATGTACTCTGCATATAAGTTAAATAAGCAGAGTGACAATATACAGCTTTGATGTACTCCTTTCCTGATTTGGAACCAGTCTGTTATCCATGTCCAGTTCTAACTGTTGCTCCTTGACCTGCATACATATTTTTCATGAGTCAGGTAAGATGTTTGGAAAAACCATGAGTCTGGTATTTCCATCTCTTTAAGAATTTCCCACAGTCTGTTGTGATCCACACAGTCAAAGAATTTGGCATAGTCAATAAAGCAGAAATAGATGTTTTTCTGGAACTCTCTTGGTTTTTCAATGATCTAACAGACGTTGGCAATTGTATCTCTGGTTCCTCTGCCTTTTCTAAATCCAGTTTAAACATCTGGAAGTTCATAGTTCACATACTATTGAAGCCTGGTGTGTAGAATTTTGAGCATTACTAGCATGTGAGATGAGTCCAATTGTGCAGTAGTTTGAGCATTCTTTGGCATTGCCTTTCTTTGGGATTGAAATGAAAAGTGACCTTTTCCAGTCCTGTGGCCACTGCTGAGTTATCCAAATTTGCTGACATATTGAATGCAGCACTTTCACAGCATCATCTTTCAGGATTTGAAATAGCTCAACTGGAATTCCATCACCTCCACTAGCTTTGTTTGTAATGATGCTTTCTAAGGCCCATTTGACTTTGCATTCCGGGATGTCTGGCTCTAGGTGAGAGATCACACCATCATGGTTATCTGGGTCATAAAGATCTTTTTTGTATAGTTCTTCTCTGTATTCTTGCCACCTTTTGTTAATCTCTTCTGATTCTGTTAGGTCCATACCATTTCTGTCCTTTATTGTGCTGGTCTGCTGAAATTTCTGCTTGGTATCACTAATTTTCTTGAAGAGATCTCTAGTCTTTCCCATTCTATTGTTTTCGTCTATTTCTTTATATTGGTCACTGAGGAAGGCTTTCTTATCTTTCCTTGCTATTCTTTGAAACTCTCATTCAGATGGGTATATCTTTTTTTTTTTCTCCTTTGCCCTTCCCTTCTCTTTTCTCAGCTATTTGTAAGGCTTCCTCAAACAGCCATTTTGCCTTTTCGGATTCTTTTTCTTGGGTATAGTCTTGATCACTGTCTCCTATACAATATCACAAACCTCCTTTCTTAGTTCTTCAGGCACTTTGCTTTTCAGATCTAATCTATTGAATCTATTTGTCACTTCCATTGTGTAATCGTAAGGGATTTGATTTAGGTCATACCTGAATGGTCTAGTGGTTTTCCTACTTTCCTCAATTTAGGTCTGAATTTGGCAATAATGAGTTCATGATCTGAGCCACAGTCAGCTCCCGGTCTTGTTTTTGCTGACAATATAGAGCTTCTCCATCTTTGGCTGCAAAGAATATAATCAATCTGATTTCGGTATTGACCAACTGGTGATGTCTATACATACATTAGAATAATCAAATAGTGTCACATGGTGAGACAGGATAGATTCCAAGTGGTAACAGAGGACAGAGCTATCGGAGTTGTGATAAGGCCCAGCCTGCAGAAGATTCATTCAGTCCAAGCAATCAGAGAGGAGAGAGCAAAGAGTTTCTAGTTTCTGGAGAAAAAAAAAACAGAGGTCATGAACAGAGACACTTATAAGTAGTATAAAAATGTTGAATGTAACTGTGTATTTTTCTTTTTTTATACTTATAGTTTTGACTGTGCTGGCCCTCAAAATCATTAATTTGGAAAAATCTAAGCCTCTTAAACAGTCTTTACAATGTTGTTCCAAAATCAACATTGATTAAAAATTCACCACTCCTCTCCTGAGAAGCAGGAAATACTGCTATGTGGATACTTCTAATAAATGAAAATTTGTGATTCACTCTAAAGATAATTAGGGGACTACACAAATGAATTTCAAGGGATATTAAGATTGGAAAATCTGGACTTTGAAATAAAATATCAATATTTATCGTATTTTTATTGCTATCTGTCCTTAATTCATAGATGTACTTTATTAATCAGTATACTTTGACAAATGAAAATACCTGAAGCTAAATAGTAACTACAGTGGATTTTGGATTAGTTATTTCCCACTGTGTCAAGCTTTGCTATCGTGGTACCCAGTTTATTTTGTGCCTTTAAATATTTCTCAGTGCTTCTGAGACTTTTAGATGCTATGAGGACCCATATTAGAGCCCACTCCATTCAGCCAGAACTGCCCAGCTCAGAAAATGTTCCAAGTTCCAGAATTTTCCTTGCTCTTCTTTCCTCCACAATCCAAATTTTCTTTCCTGCATTTGCTTAGTATCTTGTGTGTTAGGGGCCTTGATAGCTACTTGAAAAGCATTAGATTATATTGGTTAATAGAGCCTTTAGTAAAAATTATTATTATGAGTGTTATGAATCAGCACTTGGACATGGAAAAAGTCATTCAGCCCTAAAACTCCACCCCCACTGCGCTTGGTAATGTGCTGCGCTCAGGGGACACCACGATGCATGTTTGCTTGTGAGTAGCTTCCTGTCTTCACCAGTGTGCCCCCAAAGGTGGTCCCTGACTGATCTCCACGTGCACCTCTGATCTGCTGATTAAAATACGCAGCTGTTTAGCCTCCAGAAGAGGTTTACTCTGTGAGGATACTTGGGGAGGCCACATGATGTACATATTGTTAGCACGCTTCCATTTTTCCGTACTTTAAGGTCAAAGGGAGATGATTCCTGGATTCAGGGCATTCATCATTCAGGACACTGACAGCCATGGCTAGATCTGACTTGCAGATACATTTTTAAAATTGGGAAATTTCATATAAACATTAATTTCTTCCTTGTCTTGAAAAATTAGCAGCTCTGATATCACTAGGTTTGTGTTTCTTGACTCAATTCAAGGAATCTTTTCCCTGTTACAGCTGGGACTAGTTCAAATTCCTGTCTTTCTCTACTGGGTTGCACACCTGGAAATCCTTATTCAGATATCTTACATAGCCCTTAGCCCTTGTAATCATTTGATTTAATGACCTGTGATCTAGAGTCAAGTGCATAGTTCAATTTTTGTTTTTTAAATTTTAAGCTCTGTTAATATCCCAGTTTATCTGTGTCCCAGATAAGGCTGTGACCTGATTCTATGCTCAAACCTTGAAAGACCTTGGGAAGTGGGAATTGTACGTTCTAGAGCAGAGAATGGTCAAGATATTTGGGGCAAGTGGTTACTTTCAGGCATCTAGCCAGCATGGGTTTGGCTTAGGATGTTGAGCCTGGGTTGCAGGCAACAGAATTGAGATCACCTTATTTCTTCTAAATCTAGCATTCCTATAGCAATTGTCACCATGGTATCTTGATGTGTTCTGACAGGGGAAATTTTCACTTATTAAAAAAAGGTGGGAATGAGGGATAGAAAAACTCCTTCCATGCCTTAGCCATGGGGGTATTTCCTCTATAAGAGCTCAGAAATATGTGTACACATAGGACAGAAGTTCCACCATGATCTGCCTCAACCAAGGGCTGGTGTTATTTCTTAATGGTGAGGCTGCAGATGCCCAGCTGAAGGAATACTTGAACCTGAGGACTGGAAGGTAACTCAAGGTCCTAATACTCACTGCCTGGCTCTTTTCAGTAACTGAGGCACTTGTACATGTTAATCTCATTTAATCCTCATAACCAACTCTGTGAAGTAAGTGTTGAAATGTTCCTTCCCACTTTATAGTGTCAAAAAGAGATTCACTGAAGATTAATCACTTGCTTCAGGTCAAACATGTCTTCTAATAACAACTCTCCTGCATTTTAAATTACGACCAGTGTTTTAAAATCTTATTCAGCCTTCACAGCTTCTGTAGAGTATAGGGCTTCCATTTACGTGTGTGTGTGTGTGTGTGTGCATGTGTGCGCATGCTTAGTCACTGACTCTTTGTGATCACACAGACTGTCGCCTGCCAGGCTTCTCAGTCCATAGAATTTCCTAGGCAAGAATACTGGATCCAGTTGCCATTTCCTTCTGGGGATCTTCCTGCCCAGGGATCAAACCCGTGTCTCTTGAGTCTTCTGCATTAGCTTCTTTCCCAGCCAAGCCACTGGGAACACCGATAGAGTTCCCTGGAGTTGTGTAGTGTGGGCAGTGCTGAGTCCTTGCACATCAGTGGGAAAGGTTTGTATCTGGGTTTCCCTGCAGGCATAAATAAGACAAGCTTTGCGGAATTCCTAGTGGGCTAGACAGATTTATTTAAGCATATTCAAAATCATGTGAGTGCAATGATATAGAAATGACCTTGAATTTGATCTCATTTTCAGTACTGAAAAAAAGGAAAGAGGGAAGCAAACTTCAGTACTGTGCCTATTATTAGGGACTACTTGTGAGACACTTTAGGACTTGCAGCAAGAAGCACCAAGGCTCCCTACAGTTCCTCAAATACATCCATAACTCCTCATCCTAGAGATGTCAGCTTACCCTAGAGATGAGTGAGTTGGTTGATATAAAAGTAACTTGTGGGAAAGAAGAAGAAGAATAAGTTCATTCAGAACAGATGCTATATTAATTTGCTTAATCTGCCATAACAAAGTATTAGAGACTAGGTGGTTTAAACAGGAATTGATTTCCTTATAATATTGGAGGTTAGAAATCCAAGATCAAGGTGTGAGCAGGGTTGATTTCTTCTGAAGCCTTTCTCCTTAGTTTGTAGATGGCTCTTTCTTTGGTTTGTAGATTGTTTTCTTCAGAGGCCTCTTTTCTTCCCTCTTCCCTCTGTGTGTGTCTGTATCTTGCTGCTGCTGATGCTAAGTCACTTCAGTCGTGTCTGACTCTGTGTGACCCCATAGACGGCAGCCCACCAGGCTCCCCTGTCCCTGGGACTCTCCAGGCAAGAACACTGGAGTGGGTTGCCATTTCCTTCTCCAATGCATGAAAGTGAAAAGTGAAGTCGCTCAGTCGTATCTGACTCCCAGCGACCCCATGGACTGCAGCCTACCAGGCTCCTCCATCCATAGGATTTTCCAGGCAAGAGTACTGGAGTGGGGTGCCACTGCCTTCTCCAGTGTCTGTATCCTAATCTCTTCTTAAAAGGGTGCAAGTTGTGTCGGATTGACTTCATTTTACCTTAATTACCTCTATAAGATTATTTCCAAATACAGCCACATCCTGAGGTACTGCTGCTGCTGCTAAGTCACTTCAGTTGTTAGGATTTGAACAATGAATTTGAGGAAGACATAATTCAGCCTGTAACAGATGCTTACATTGACCCTTCTCAGAGAGTTTGTGAATTGTCAGCATGTATTTTGACGGTGGATGGCAAGCTATGTCAGCAGATCTTTGTTGTTGTTCGGTCGTATCCAACTCTTTGTGACCCCATGGACGGCAGCACGCCAGGCTTCCCTGTCCTTTACCATCTACTGAAGCTTGCTCAAACTCATGTCCATCAAGTTGGTGATGCCATCCAATCATTTCATCCTCTGTCATCCCCTTCTCCTCCTGCCTTCAATCTTTCCCAGCATCAGGGTCTTTTCTAATGAGTCAGCTCTTTGCATCAGGTAACCAAAGTATTGGAGCTTCAGCTCCAGCATCAGTCCTTCCAATGAATATTCAGGACTGATTTCGTTTAGGATGAACTGATTGGATCTTCTTGCAGTCCAAGGGACTCTTAAGAGTCTTCTCCAAGGCCACAGTTCAAAAGCATCAGTTCTTCGGCACTCAGCCTTCTTTATGGTCCAACTCTCAGATGTTTTTAAGACCAAGTTTCCTCCACCTTTTTACTGAAATGAATAAAATGCATAAAATCTTGTTGGAGCCACACAAACTAAAATGTTTTGCCTTAGGGATCATGAAGTTAAAATTCTATGGAAGATAAGCACATAAAGAAGTAAAGTAAAATAAAACAGTGTAGGTGGAGATTCTAGAGACAGAGTGGTGAGCACACTCTTCAGGCTCACTGGGACTTGCTGTGAACCCTGTGAGTTCAGATGCTTTGAATCGGAAAGGTTGGAAGGCTGAATATTGATATAAAATGGCTCAAATTTTAAATGTTGGCCATTCATTCCTTTTTCAAAAACCAAAATCCTGTATGAGTCAAACAAAATACATCTGCATACTGGATCTAACCCACTGGAATGGGTTAGGCTGGTCTGGATCTAATGACCGTACTAGATCAGAGTTTTCAACCCTAGGTGTATATGAGCCCTAGGGACATTTCTGAGTCATTACCATGTTGTATTTAGTTAAAACATTTCCTCACTGCAGAAAAGAGTCATGCTTTAAATATAGCAGTCATTCGTTTGGCCAGAACTGACTGATAGGACCGACCTCACATTTCTGTATTATGACTTTTGCAAGCACTTACAGACAGTTTTTACTGTTTAATATGAAACTTAGACTATTTGATTTAAAAATTAAAAAAATTATACTAATAGCCTCGTTAGGACTATTGTATAGTTACAGAATCACTTTAATTCAATAAATTATTTCTTTCCTAAATTTCACATACATTAGGGTGACTATTCATTTTGTAATAGGTGTATGCAGAACATGAAAATAATACTGACTTTGTAAGAGTTTTCTGGGGGATCAGACATTGTTAAAAGAACTTTACGTTAATGAATTGATTTAACTTCTTCAGCAACCCTGCGGGGGGATCTCCATTATGACTGCCACTTAACAGATGGATAACTGAGGGAAGCACTTGCTCAGGGTCATAGGAAGAGTCTCTTAATCATGTAAACTTGCACTTAGTCACTATTCTAGGATATGTGACCTGAGTTATTGTTTTGTTTTCAGGGAGTGGGGGTATTTGGGGCTCCAAATTTCTCTCCTTCTCAGAATTCCTTATTTGGTCTATCATACTTACATTTCAATCTTCTCCACCTCTCCCCATAAAAGATCTCCTTAAATGTCTCAGATTGAGCAGAAACCTCATTGTAAGAAATCTGAACTCAGCCTAATAGCTATAGAGTGAGCTTCTTAAACTATTGTGTTTGTGGATAGAATTTATAGGAAATCTACAAAAATAAAAATTTTAATATTATATTTTCATGTTCACCGGCTCTCACCAACAGTCAGTTCAGTTTAGTGGCTCAGTCGTGTCCAACTCTTTGTGACCCCATGAACTGCAGAACACCAGGCCTCCCTGTCCATCACCAACTCCCAGAGTTCACGCAAACCCATGCCATTGAGTCGGTAATGCCATCCAACCATCTCATCTTCTGTCGTCTCCTTCTCCTCCTGCCCTCAATCTTTCCAGGCATCAGGGTCTTTTCAAATGAGTGAACTTTTTGCATCAAGTGGCCAAATTACTGGAGTTTCAGTTTCAGCATCAGTCCTTCCAATGAACACGATCCTTTAGGATGGACTGGTTGAATCTCCTTGTAGTCCAAGGGACTCTCAAGAGTCTTCTCCAACACCACAGTTCAAAAGCATCAATTCTTCGGCGCTCAGCTTTCTTTATGGTCCAACTCTCACATCCATATATGACCACTGGAAAAACCATAGCCTTGACTAAATGGACCTTTGTTGACAAAATAATGTCTTTGCTTTTCAATATGCTGTTTAGGTTGGTCATAACTTTTCTTCCAAGGAGTAAGTGTCTTTTAATTTCATGGCTGCAATCACCATCTGCACTGATTTTGGAGCCCCCAAAAATAAAGTCAGCCACTGTTTCCACTGTTTCCCCATCTATTTCCCATGAAGTGATGGGACTGGATTCCATGATCTTCATTTTCTGAATGTTGAGCTTTAAGCCAACTTTTTCACTCTCCTCTTTCACTTTCATCAAGAGGCTCTTTAGTTCTTCACTTTCTGCCATAAGGGTGGTGTCATTTGCATATCTGAGGTTATTGATATTTCTCCTGGCAATCTTGATTCAAGCGTGTGCTTCTTCCAGCCCAGCGTTTCTCATAATGTACCCTGCACATAAGTTAAATAAGCAGGGTGACAACATACAGCCTTGACGTACTCCTTTTCCTATTTGGAACCAGTCTGTTGTTCCATGTCCAGTTGTAACTGTTGCTTCCTGACCTGCATACAGATTTCTCAAGAGGCAGGTCAGGTGGTCTGGTATTCCTTTCTCTTTCAGAATGTTCCACAGTTTATTGTGATCCACACAGTCAAAGGTTTTGGCATAGTCAATAAAGCAGAAATAGATGTTTTTCTGGAACTCTCTTCCTTTTTCCATGATCCAGCGGATGTTAGCAATTTGATCTCTTGTTCCTCTGCCTTTTCTAAAACCAGATTGAACATCTGGAAGTTCACAGTTTACATATTGCAGAAGCCTGACTTGGAGAATTTTGAGCATTGCTTTACTAGCGTGTGAGATGAGTGCAATTGTGCAGTAGTTTGAGCATTCTTTGGTATTGCCTTTCTTTGGACTCCCCATCCCTGGGAATCTCCAGGCGAGAACACTAGAGTGGGTAGCCATTTCCTTCTCCAATGCATGAAAGTGAGAAGTGAAAGTGAAGTCGCTCAGTCGTATCCGACTCTTTGAGACTCTGTGGATTGTAGCCCATCAGGCTCCTCCAACCATGGGATTTTCCAGGCAAGAATACTGGAGTGGGTTGCCATTTCCTTCTCCAGGGGGTCTTCCCGACCCAGGGATCGAACCCAGGTCTCCCGCACTGCAGGCAGACGCTTTAACCTCTGAGCCACCAGGGAAGCCCCTGGTGGGGTTAGCTTTGACTAGATGGACCTTTATTGGCAAAATAATGTTCTGCTTTTTAATATGCTGTCTAGGTTGGTCAAAACTTTCCTTCCAAGAAGCAAGCATCTTTCATTTCATGGATGTAGTCACCATTTGCAGTGATTTTGGAGTCTGCCAAAATAAAGTTTCTCACTGTTTCCAATGCTTCCCCATCTATTTGCCATGAAGTGATGGGAGCAGATGCCTTGATCTTAGTTTTCTGAATGTTGAGTTTTAAGCCAACTTTTTCACTCTTCTCTTTCACTTTCATCAAGAAGCTCTTTAGTTCTTCTTCACTTTCTGCCATAAGGGTGGTGTCATCTGCATATCTGAGGTTATTTATATTTCTCCTGGCAATCTTGATTCCAGCTTGTGCTTCAGGCAGCCCAGCATTTCTCATGATGTACTCTGCATATAAGCTAAATAATCAGAGTGACAATATATAGTCTTGATGTACTCCTTTCTCCATTGGGAATCAGTCTGTTATTCTATGTCCAGTTCTACCTGCTGCTTCTTGACCCACATACAGATTTCTTAAGAGGCAGGTCAGATGGTCTGGGATTTCCATCTCTTTCAGAATTTTCCAGAGTTTGTTGTGATCCACATAGTCAAAAGCTTTGGTATAGCCAATAAAGCAAATGTAGATGTTTTTCTGGAACCTTCTTGCCTTTTTGATGATCCAGTGGATTTTGGCAATTTGATCTCTTGTTCTTCTGGCTTTTCTAAATCCAGCTTGAACATCTGGAAGTTCATGGTTCATGTACTGTTGGAGCCTGGCTTAGAGAATTTTGAGCATTTCTTTGCTAGCGTGTGAGATGAGTGCAACTGTGCAGCAGTTTAAGCATTCTTTGGCATTGTCTTTCTTTAGCAATGGAATGAAAACTGACCTTTCCCAGTCCTGTGGCCACTGCTAAGTTTTCCAAATTTACTGACATACTGAGTGCAGCACTTTCACAGCATCATCTTTCAGGATTTGAAATAGCGCAACTGGAATTCCATCACCTCCACTAGCTTTGTTCGTAGTGATGTTTCCTAAGGCCCATTTGACTTTGCATTCCAGGATGTCTGGCTCTAAGTGAGTGATCACACCATCGTGATTATCTGGGTCGTGAAGATCTTTTCTGTACGGTTCTTCTGTGTATTCTTGCCACCTCTTCTTAATATCTTCTGCTTCTGTTAGGTCCAGACCATTTCTGTCCTTTATCGAGCCCATGTTTGCATGAAATGTTCCCCTGGTATCTCTAATTTTCTTGAAGAGATCTCTAATCTTTCCCATTCTGTTGTTTTCCTCTATTTCTTTGTGTTGATTGCTGAGGAAGGCTTTCTTATCTCTCCTTGGTATTCTTTGGAACTCTCCATTCAAATGGGTATATCTTTCCTTTTCTCCTTTGCTTTTTGCTTCTCTTCTTTTCACAGCTATTTGTAAGGCCTCCTCAGATAGCCATTTTGCTTTTTTGCATTTCTTTTTCTTAGAGATGGTCTTGATCCCTGTCTCCTGTACAATGTCACGAACCTCTGTCTATTGGATCTAGTCCCTTATATCTATTTCTCATTTCCACTGTATAGTCATAAGGGATTTGATTTAGGTCATACCTGAATGGTCTAGTAGTTTTCTGCACTTTCTTCAGTTTAAGCCTGAATTTGGCAATAAGGAGTTCATGATCTGAGCCACAGTCAGCTCCCAGTCTTGTTTTTACTGACTGTATAGAGCTTCTCCATCTTTGGCTGCAAAGAATATAATCACCAACAGTATTTACTTCAATTATGAATTTAAACCAAAGACCACAGTATACCTGGTTGTCCCTGTGATTTTGTCACAGTAGAAATCATAAATTATTTAAAATCTTAAACATAAAATTGTTGTAGAATTTTCAAAGTATTATTTATATTGATGGAAACTTCAAAATTATGTTAATTGTGGGCCTACCACTGTATCTTCTTATTTACTGTGAAAGAATGAAGCACACCTGTTTCTGCATTACAAATTTGTATGCAGAATTCTTGAATATAACTAGTTTTCTTTGTTGTTGTTTGGCCTACATTTTGTTTTATGCATTACATTTTCTTTTTTTCTGGGAAGAAATTAGTTGTACTGCAGTGCCAAAGGGACCGATCACATGAAAAAGAAAATAATATTTCATCTGTTTATTCATCTGTCTTTCCATCTATCCACCCATTGGTTCTGTTGAATTCATTTGATTAAATATGGCTGACTGCACATCATGTGTTCGACCCTGTGTTAGGTATTGCAGGCTCGGAGTAATGTTCTTACAGACCCACCAATCTTCTTTTGACCCTGAAGTCTGAAAAATCTGCTAAAGGTTCCCAGAAGGTATTAGAATCTTCACATTTGAAATGCCTTTGTTCTTTGAAAGACATTCAATATCTGTCAGTCTCTTAGCTGAGGGAAACCCAAGGCTACTCCTCACTCTGTTCTTCCTCTTCCCTTTAAATCTTTTAACTTTTTTCTTATTTTCTGAAACCTATGTAGGCATGCTACTCCCTAGAAATAAGAGGAATGCTGCTACCCTTTAAAGACTGGGATTAGAACTTGTACATCCTATTATTTCTACTTCTGCAATGTTACCCTTTATTGCCAACAGTTTTTCATGTCTGACCATAGTTGAGGTAGCAGATCAGTGCCTGGATTGTGTTTGTCAATGGCAACTGCTGCTGCTAAGTCACTTCAGTCGTGTCCGATTCTGTGTGACCCCATAGATGGCAGCCCACCAGACTCCTCCGTCCCTGGGACTCTCCAGGCAAGAACACTGGAGTGGGTTGTGTCAATGGCAACTGGAGAGTCTAAACTGGCTTCACCCCAATCTCTAGACTGAGAAAACAATATGGTCCTGGAGCAATCCACTTAGGAAAGGAACATTAGGAAGTTCCCTTAATTATAAACACTCTCTGAAAGTAAGGACATGTGTTTTTCAGTTCCAGTCATGACAGAGTCCCTAATATTGGACCAATCCTCTTACTGAAAATTAAACAAGTGAAACAGCATATTGTTATATGAGACAACGTTAGAAGGCATTGACCTGTAGTGAATACAGGCAGGATTTCCAGAACAATTATTCCTGAGTGAAGTGCTCAGGATGGCGTAGAGGTCAGCTGGGGAATAAAGATGAGTTTTACTGGGCTAAAGAGACAGAGGTCAAGATTTGGGGGTCACCACAGTGTCTGAGAGATGAAGAACAAAACCCCAGAGAATAAGAAACTTAAGAAAAACAGTCCAAATATTCTGTATACAATTTCTTCTTAAAATTAGGCTGATGTCTAAGCTGGGCATGCGCCTGATAAGACTTTTGAAAAGCAACAGAAAACAGCATCTGAAAGGGGCAGGAGTTGAACAAAGATTTAATAAACAGGACACAAAACACTAATCATAGAGGCAAAAAATTGGTAAATGGATTGTATTAAAAGTAAGGACTTATGTTTTGATTTACAAGTTCATGAAGATATTTCCCTTTCAGAAGCTTTATTGCTTTGCTTCTCCCGTTTGAATCTATGAGTACGTTTTTTTTTTTTTTTTTGCTTGGTTTTACGGCTCTAAAAATGATTTTGTAGAGGAAATAGAACCGTACAATGTGGTATTTGTAAATGGAGTGCCTTTACCCACTGCTCACGCTCAGGGGTTTTGAGAAGATTCTGTTCAAATTTAAAATTTTAAATTCTAAATTTAAACTCCTCATCACTATCCCCATGGGTATCTGTGGCCACATGGGGTGAGGGTGGAGAGCTGATCAAAGCAGAAAATGTCAAACAAATGTGTCCTGTGACCCAGAGAGCATCATGCCTTTTGGATCGTCTGTGATCAGGAATTGGAGGCTGAACACTGACAAAGTGAGGTCCTTAGCAGATAGTAGGACTTCCCTGGTGACTCAGATGGTAAACGTCTGCTTACAATGTGGGAGACCCAGGTTCGATCCCTGGGTTGGGAAGTGATGGAAATGGCATCCCACTCCAGTACTCTTGCCTGGAAAATCCCATGGATGGAGAAGTGTGGTAGACTACAGTCCATGGGGTCACAAAGAGTTGGACACAACTGAGCAACTTCACTTTCACTTTAGCAGATACTACTGAAGAGAAGACATATATCTCAACTGAATTGATTTTTAACAAAGAAGATGTTAATGCTCAAAGTAATAACTCATGAAAATCAAGTGATGATGTAATAAAGGGATTTTGACTGATAGTAATGGGTAGTAGGTGGCTATTTCTGTTTTCCATTAAAAAAAATCTTATTGCTGACAAAACGACTTCAGTGGTTAAATGTTTCTTTAATTGTTATAGTAAAATTCCAGACTACTTAAACCTTAATGTTGATTTTTCAGAAGTATTTTTCTTGATTATTCTACAGGTGACTTCACTTTCCCTAGGATGAAGATAGCAACACCAATGGTTTTTTTCCTTTAAATTCTTGAATCATAGATAAGACCAAGCCTTTAAGTCTAGCTATGACATTGCTTTATTCATGTTTTGACTTAAATTTTATTTTGTGTTTGGTTAATTGAATAATGTCTGCTATGTATATTTATAGTATGCCTTTTCAAATAATGACATCATATTTTCAGGCACTTTTAAATACAGCTAACAGATTTGAATCAGTTAAAAAAATGTAGGCCAAAAACTATTGTCATAAAGTGAGACTTGGGGCAGTATAAGGAGGAATTTATGTCTCAAAAATTCCCAAAATATTTCAAACTCCATTAACTTGGTATATGGCTAATGATGACAATTGTCTGGGAAACACTGATGTATCATTTCACAACTTTCCATTAGCGAGCTATATACTTATGGCTTTTCTCTTGCACTTTTTTGTTTGTTTCACAGATCTTTCCAACCCACCAACCACCCCGCCCCCCATGCACACACACGCTGCACAGTATGTGGGATCTTACTTCCGAGACCAGGGTTGAACCTGTGGTCTGTGCTCCTTGCAGTAGAAGCATGGAGTCTTGATCACTGAACTGCCAAAGAAGACCCTTGTTTTGCATTTTGTTGTCAGAAGTAAATCATCACTAAGTCAATCATATATTCCATCTACATATTTATCAAAATTTAAGGCCATCATCTTTAGTTTCCTTATCAATTCTTCAAGTACTACATTTACCTTTGAACTGAACAATACATACCCCATAGGGAAAAGAAAATCTCAGTTTTGATTTTAGAGCTAGCTCTGCATTCCTCATCAGAGGAGGAAAGGGTTTGATCTCATAATCTATTTAAATAGTTTTTAAACTTTCTAAGAAAAATAAAGCTCTCTATAATTAACGCCTAATGGTATAAACACCCCTGCTTTGGTGGTTGCCTAGTAACTACATAAGGCAGGCTTCTGAGGTTGCTAAAGAGGCTGAATAAACGGAAATAATCAGATTCATTTCCAATTCAGGTGGATGAGGGACAGCAATGGGCTAGATTTCTTTGTTAAAATTGTTTTTCCGTAATAGTTTTGCACTAAAACTAACTCTTGGAAATGACTTCTGCAGATAACAGTCCAACCAGCAAAATAATAGTTTAAGATTTTAAAAACACTAAATGGAAGTGCTTCCCTGGTGGCTCAGATAGTAAAGAATCCACCCACAATGCATGAGACCTGGGTTTGATCCCTCGGTTGGGAAGATTCCCTGGAGGAAGGAATGGGAACCCATTCGAGTATTCTTGGCTGGAGAATCCCCATGGATGGATGAGCCTGACAGGCTACACAGCCCGTGGGGTCACAAAGAGTCAGACACAACTGAATGACTAAGCACACAAATAGAAGTGAAGCAACACTACTGCATTGTTCTATATTAGCCTGAGTTTCTGTTCTTAGAGTGACCGAACTGGGGAATAATGTTCTTACTGAAACCTTAACTCTTCAAAAAAATCTTCTATTTGGACATTGCTTTAGCATTGAATGACCAAATGCAGTTCCCAACTAGAGGTGGTCTTAAAGGGCCTGGGAGTGATTATAATAATATATTTATGTTTAGTTTTGGCTTGCATCTACCTGGCATGTTTAATTTCCTAATTATATTTTGCTTTTAGTTTAGGTAAAATTAGCTTGCATTCCCTTGGCACACACCAACTGCAGTTGGTGGAGGCGGCCTTCCAAAACCATAGGCTGTTGACAAGAGTGGCTAACTAGATTAGGATTAAATTTACTGAGAAATCCACAAAGAGCCTGAGCACATGCAGATAATGACAAGTTGACTAAGAGGGAATGTAGTTAGGTCATATGAAAACTCATTTCTGGCAATGTCTTGGTTTCAGAAACATGTGATAGATACAGGGTAATCAAAGCTCATCTGTGCTCTTTTGTTAGAATTTCTTGTGTCAAGATGTGGGGCTTCCCAGGTTGGCCACCACAGTGTAGACGGGGATAAGCACAGTCTGGAATATTTAAATTTTATAACTATAGCCCTGTGGATAGAGTCAGAAATGATATGCTACTTGGTAGTTTTGTCATTTGACAACAGTAAGGCATGGTAACATATGGTTTGCTCGTCGGAGTTAACATAAATGTTGCCATTGACTGAAATTAAGAATTTTCTTATTCTAACAGAGAACCAGTTTTGATACATGTGTAAATTCTTTCATCTTTTCACATGGAAGGAAGCACACATTGCATCATTATGTATAAGACTCTGGGGTTTTGGTTTAGTGGGTTGGAGGATGTGGCCAGTGAGGTTAAGGCCATGGTTTAATCAGAAAACCACTTGGTTCCCCAAGCAAAGGCTGCATTTCTAGCTGCAGAAACCCATTTCCTTGGTTTTAAAAGAGAATCTTGAAGAGTGTGCTATGGCTCAGCACAAATACCTTTCTTCCAGGATTCAGAAAATAATTTTTCTGAATTCATTTGTCAGTGGATTCCCTTTTGCTCAAAGGAGAAGAATGTAACCAATAGTTTTCTCTGTGAAATATTCTCTCTCCTTCCATTTTAATGCTGAAAGAAATTTACTAATTAGAAATCAGTATCATTTTTTATATACTCATTGCTTTCCTTCCTGCTTATACTTTCACTCCTTCTTTTTCCCATTTTCCAGAAATGTTCATTCAAACCCTAGGATGTCTTTTTTTTCTTTTAGTTGGGGGAAAAATTGTTTTGCAATGTTGTGTTGGTTTCTGCAGTACATTTTTTAGCTGTTTAATGAAGCTTCAAAAGATTTAATTTCTAAAGCCATCAAGTCAGTACCCTTTCAAATCTGTTTTGGTTTGACTCTAATTGAGCTTGTCTTTGTGCAAAGAAAGTATTTCTGAAAGAGTTAATTTGCAATCTCAACAGAGGCTAATTCAGGAGAGAATTTAACCCATCAAGTGTCTTCCTGGTGGAGAAGCAACCCCAGCCAGTTGACTAGTGAACTCCTGGTGTGCTACTTCTGTGCAGTAGGTTGTGACATTCCTTCAACCCTTAGCAGTGGGCAGTGGCAGGTTTAAGGCAGAGACAGAAATGCTGTTTTTCTTCCCAGGTCTTGACTTTTGGCAGTTAGAAAATGCCCTGTGACTTCTTTTTCTTTCTTTCTTCCTTTCCTGTTTATTTTTCATTTTTTAACAAAATGAGAGAGGAAAGAAACCACTCAGGGATTGATTTCTTTGTGATGTGATAGTTTTAATTTTATTTAGACGAATAGAAGCTATTTATTCCCAATGATGATTTTTTTAAGTTGAGCTTCATGTATAAAATAGATTTGTTTCCCAGAAATATTGTCATGTCATATTTCTAGTTCTTAACTCCCAAGTGAAGTTTACTCTTTTCAGAAGTGAGTTGGTTAATTTCTTGGGTAGTAATTCAATTTCAGTATCAAGTATCAGTATCAAAAAAATGTATTACCTTATGGTGTGAAAATGCATTTTGAAAAGAACAAGGAACGCTTTTGGTTCTAGCTTAAAATTTTTACTATCAGCTCAGCGTCTAAGTTTTACCATCAAATGCTTTTCTTTTATCTAATAAGGAGTCTAGTTATTCTAACACTGAGCAATTTCAAAGAAAATATTTGATAAAGAAAGTGGTATAATGAACAAGGATGAAAACCATGCCGATAAGAGAGGGAGGAACTACCAGAGAGAAATCAAAAGAAAATAAATGAACACTTCTGCTTATAGGACATGCTGGAGGTGATTTCTAAACCTGTGACCCTTAACCCAGGATTCCAGGTGAAAGTTCTTTCTGGATGTAGCACTCCTCTGGAAAGGAACTTTTTTACAATTTATCGATCATCCCCTTTAAGGACCTTTGCAGAAAAGATTTTCTCCTCCCTGTTTTGCCTTATGCTAAGTCACTTCAGTCGTGTCCGACTCTGTGCGACCCCATAGATGGCAGCCCACCAGGCTCCCCTGTCCCTGGGATTCTCCAGGCAAGAACTCTGGAGTGGGTTGCCATTTCCTTCTCCAGTGCATGAAAGTGAAAGGTCAAAGTGAAGTCGCTCAGTCGTGTCCAACTCTTAGCGACCCCATGGACTGCAGCCTACCAGGCTCCTCCGTCCATAGGATTTTCCAGGCAAGAGTACTGGAGTGAGGTGCCATTGCCTTCTCCGTTTTGCCTTATATTTAGATCCAATTTGGAAAGTGAAACAATTAAAGTACTTTCATTTAGGAGGCTGCCATTTTAAAAAAATGAACTCTGATCTGTAACCCTCAAACTAGATATTTATCTTCCAGAATTTCGAGTCCAGGATTTGGTTGTGATTTGCTTTTGCTTCTTTGAAACGTAGCTTGAATGCCTCCATTTGATTTTGTGCTTTCAACACATTTTTGGGATCTGGAGATTTGGGAAAGCCTACACCATATGGTCTTGATAAGGTGATAGATTTTCACATCCGAGGAATTGGCAGGAAAGGGTAGCAATCAAAACCAATGTGGGGAGGGAAAATGGTGAGTTTGGGCCTAACTCACTCATTAAATGCCTCCTGAGACTTTATAATTCCCATAAAGTCACTTTTAGGCAAGCTTTTGCGTTGTCTTGTTTGTCTGGTGTGTATGTCCTCACTTTGTTGTTGTCAGGCTCTAGGTTGTGTCTGACACTTTTGGGGTCTCATAGACTAACCTGCCAGGCTCCTGGGTCCATCGGATTTTCCAGGCAAGAATACTGCAGCAGGTGGCCATTTCATTCTGCAGGGGATCCTCCCAATGCAGGGATCAAACCCGCCTCTCCTGTGGCTCCACTGACAGGCAGATTCTTTACCACTGAGCCACTTGGGAAGCCCTACGTGTCCCCACTACATGGGGATAATTCTTTTAAATTCTCTTAAGAGTAGAGAGCTGTCTTTTATTAGCAATAACACAACATTTCTTGGTTAGCCTGCTTTCACCTTTTTGGAAAGAGATTGTATAGCTAGGTACAGTTGAGGGGCCCGGTAAGGCAATAAATGGTAGTAGCAGACATTCTGATCGGGAATTTGATGGTTTTGGAGAATGAGAATCAAACAAAGGCAGGCATATAAACCAAATGGGTAAAAACGTCCTGGCGGCAGTGTTGGGGGAAAAAATTTTTTTTTAAGAAAAAATGAAAAGGGTGCCTTATGTGATTTCTAGACGTGGGCTTGGGGGAACTGAGAGAAGGACCTTCCTTGCTCTAATAGAGAATTCGGATTCGGGAGGCCGGACATTTAATCCGTATGTCTTTGCACCGCCACCTTCGTGGGGCCGTGTCAGGAGAATCAGCTCCTGGGCTCTTTCTTTTCCTTCACCTCGCCCGGTGGCTTTGATTCTCCTATTCGCGCTCGGGGCCTTAACCCGGCCTGGGCACGTGCCCAGTTCTCGTACCTCGACGAGCGGGCGGATGGCTGCCGGCCCGGCGCTGGGCGCACGGCGGGGCGGGGACCGGGCGGCGCGCCGGCGCGCAGCGGGTTAAGGCGGCGGGGGCGGCGGCTAGGGGCGGAGGGAGCGCGGCGGCGGCGGCTGCGGCCCGGCTGCGAGCGCCCGCGTCGCCGGACCGCCGCGGGTTAAGCGCCGCCCGCGCCGGGAGGGCTGAACCTGGAGCCGCCGCTCCGAGCTCGCCTTCGGATCCGCTAGAGCAGGAAGATGGCGACGGACGGCGCGAGCTGCGAGCCCGACTTCTCCCGCGCCCCGGAGGACGCGGCCGGGGCCCCGGCGGAGGCGGCGGTAATCGAGGTCCCGGGGTGGGCATGCGGTGCCGGGCTGGGCGCCCCCCGGGGCGCTCCGCACGCCCGGGCGCTTCCCGGTGCCCTCTCCTCGGAGTGCCCCCTCCACGGGTGGCCTCATCCCCGGAGGCCGGGGCGAGGCGGTCGCCTGGTCTGGGGATCTCGTGTGTCCTCTGCGCGCCTCGCGGGTAGCAACCCCGGTTCTCCGGGCTCCACGCGTGCGTCCTGTGCGGCCCCTGCACGCGCTCCCTCGGCCGCGGTCGGTTTGGCCGGGGGCGCGGGCAGGGGTGTGTTTCCTGGCGAACTTGACCCCCTATTGTTCGCCTCTGGCTGCTCGCGTGGTTGTGGACTCGTGTCTCGGGGGTGCCTGGCACCCCTCCGCGGACCCGGAAAGCTGCGTGGGGGAGGTGGGTCGGCGCCGATCCGGTGTCGGGATGCCCATTGTGTGTGTGTGTATGTGTGGGGTGTGTGTATGTATGTATATGTGTGTGTGTGTTGTGTATTTCCGTGCCTGAGGCCCCCTTGGGAGCGGCCCCATGCCCAGCTGTGGGCGCTGCTGCCGCTGAGCGCGGGCGCTTGGGTCCTGGCTGCCTGCTGCCCCATCACTTGGTGATGGTTGGGGTTGAGGCGGGCGAGATGTCCTCGTTCTTCCCAAGACCCCGGCGGGCTTGAGGCGCAGCGCCTGGTATCAACACATTGCTCTTCGCTCGGATCTAGAAGCCAAATGAGCGTCCATCTATTGCTGGTCCCTCCTTTCACCCCCAGAATACCCAGTGCACAGAGGCTCAACGGTTAGTTTCCAGCCCCTACCTTGGAGGAAGGCCAGTCGCACAATACCTACGTGCAAATGTTTTGGGGGTTTGGGAAACAGCTCGGGAGGAGCTGTAAGGATCTGCAAAGAAACGCAGCTCTGGGAGCGTCTTCCAACCTTGGCGGGATCCCATGAGCCAAGCGTGGACGCCCTGGCGTTTTTCCCACCCGTGACCTGATCAGTGTCGGTGAAGGAGTAGCGGAGGGCATGGCCAGGTGTGAACATCCAGGGCTGCTTTAACTTCCTGCCCCTCTGTTTGGAGATACGGCTTTCTGGAGAGGTGAAGGAGAGATGTAGAGGAAAGCTACTTGGCCCTGTGAAGAGCTAGCCTGGGAAGGAAAAGAGAAACAGGGAGAGAAGGAAACACTGAGGCGGAGGGCTGCTGTTTTCCACTTGTGAAACTGGCAAGTTTTGATTTGAAACTTTTAGGGAAATTGATGGCTCATTCTTTACGTAGAAAATGTTTTAAGATTTCATATGAAACCTACCTACTTGTGATGCAGGAAATCAGTTCCCCTGTGTAAGGTACTATAAAGAAGCTAGCTAGTAAGACAACAAACCTCTCTGAGAAGTTGAAATGATTGGGTACCTTCATCCCCAAGAGATGGGGAGGGGAGTGAGGGAAAAGAAAGAGGTGTTTCTTGTTTCCCAGAAAGGTTGAATTTGTTTGCTTAATTGGTTTAAAATGGGTTTCTTTCTATACACTCAGTATTTTAAGTCATCAAATAATTAAACCAAACAAAAACAGCTGAGTTATGGTCAGTAGCTTCCTACTACCAAATAGTAGCTACCAAATCATTTTATTTGGTAAGATTACAAACAGAGCTTTAGACACAAGCAGATTTTTGTGTTAGGAAGGTCAGTGTTCCCTTTCTGCTGTTTAAATTTTCAGAAGTCTGATATTTTAACTGCTTAGAGGTAGAGGTCTGATCATTTCATCCTGGTGGATTAGAATAGCCATGAAGAACCTGTGAAAGTGAAACTCCTTTGTTATTTCCATAGACTCCTATAGGCTTCTGAGGAGATGCAATAAGAATTCTTAATCGAATATTTTAAAAATGTTTGGTATTTAGTGAAATTTTAATGATGGCTTCATATGTGGTAAACTGGACATTTATCTTTGAAGTAATGTACAATCTGCCTATAGCTGCCTCTTGATCTGTAGACTGATGTTTTAATTAAAGAAAAGCTAGATTAAAGAATATTTGTCATTATAATTGCCTCTAGTCTAATGATTAAAATTTAAAGACATGATTATGCATTTTAGGTTTATGGCAACTGAGGACTTAATTATTTTAGTGGATAATTCTTTTTTGAATTTTTGAAATTTATTTCAAGTTGGTTTATAATTATGCATTTTACATGTATATCTGGCAGTAATGAGCCAACAGAGACCCAAAGCGGTAGGCTATTTTTGAAAGTGAATGTTTTCATTAAGTTTTGACTATTTAGATTGTTGCTTAGAGACAAGTTTAATTTATAGTTTTCAGCTTAATATGATTTTCAGTGGAGTGTTTTAAATTTAGTTGTGGTCCTTGTTCTTAGCTGTTTAAATCCTGAAAGCATCCAAAGTATAAGGCTAAGGTAACAACTACATTTTTCAGTGGATCATATTAATAGTATTTGCTGTGAACCATGCTGGAGACCTGGATTATTTTCAGCATCTCAGCCAAATGTGATGTCTCTTCGACTATATTGCTATTTCTACTTTGAAACTAACTCCTAATGGATAAGGCAGCATGGAAGGCAGAAATCTTCCTTCCTTTAATTGTCACCGAAGAATTTAAGAGTAAAAGGAAAACGCAGATCTTTTTAGAGCTATGTTTGGGAACTGGACTAACATTCTTGTTCTTCTAGGCTTTTCTGGAGCAGTTAATATACAAAATTTTGTTGTCATGGTGATAGTGACAAGAAAAAACTTGGACAATAATTTTGTTAAGAATGCACAATAGTGATGTTAAAGTAACAGCACCTTGCAAGTTGTATTCCCAGGTGACAATATTGAATATAAACCCAATAGAACTTTTTAAAGCCAATTTTGCTAAGCTTTCTTTAAAAATTATAGTTATGTGGCAGCTATAGAGTTTTGAGAATCTCAAAGTAATTTAGGTAACAGATTTTCTGGATTTAACACACATTACCAAACACATACAGAGATGAAGATATTGTAACATCTTTGCTGTTCTAAAGTAAAGCATTGCAGTGGTAGAAACTCACAGGCACCAGGGAATCAAATCAAAGATCATGGGGTCATGAGAGGCACACACACACACAAAAAAACTGCAGCAGGAACCTGGGGAAAGAGTCACAGGGAGGATTCCTGGTGGAAAGATCTGGAAGCGTTCCACAGAAGGATGGAGGACTTGGACAGAAGGCTGCAGGTAGCAGTGTGCGAGTATGACTGGTTTCCAGGATTCCTTGAGAGGAGGCCTGGGACAAAGATGAGCATAGAGGTTTCAGTCTCAACTATGTGCTTTAGAAAAACCGCTTAGAAGTTGGAAAAAAATGTATGGAAATATTCCCCAAGTAAGAATATATGTGATTTTATCAGGATACTGCTTTGTTTCTTCTTGAAAAGGTTGTATATTTCTATTTGCATCTGTTTTTTGGACTTCATTATTGTTGTTGTCATCATCGTTATATTTCTCACAGGAGTAACTTAGTTAAGAGAAAAATATTTGTCCTCTTCTATGACTGAATCCATGCCTAGATTCCCACTTGGTCTTATCCTCCTGTGCTTCACATAACTTTATGAAGTGAGAAATGTTTCACAGGCTTAGTACTTAGCCATATACAGATATCTGCTGTTGATCATATGGACAGCAAGGCTCTCACTGGGAGAGAGCAGCCTCCTTCCTCAAGAGCAGTGTGGATTTTGCTTGTGAAAGCAGAGGTTTCTTAGTACAGTTCCAGGCACATGGTAGATTGTTGCTGTTGTTCAGTCGCTCAGTTTTGTCTCTTTGCGACCCTATGGACTGAAGCACACCAGGCTTCTCTGTCCTTCACTGTCTCCCGGAATTTGCTCATATGCATGTCCGTTGAGTCGGTGATGCCATCCAACCATCTCATCCTGTCATCCCCTTCTCATCCTGCCTTCAATCTTTCCCAGCATCAGTGTCTTTTCCAATGAGTTGGCTCTTAGCATCAGATGGCCAAAGTATTAGAACTTCAGCATCAGTCCTTCCAGTGAATGAATATTCAGGGTTGAGAATCTCAAGGTAATTTAGGTAACAGATTTTCTGGATTTAACTTTAGGATTGACTGGTTTGATCTCCCTGCTGCCCAAGGGATCAAGAGTCTTCTCCAGCACCACAGTTTGAAAGCATCAGTTCTTCAGCACTCAGCATTCTTTATGGTCCAAGTCTTACATCCATACATGACAACGTGCTACAGATAGATATTCCACCAATATTTATTGAATAAAGAAAACGAACATTCATCCAGAGCCTGGGTCAGAATCCTTAATGTTGATGGGCTAACTAGAAATTTTACTTCATGTGTTACCAGACTGTAATGAAGCCGCTGGCCTGTGATTTGTAATAATTATAGATGTTATAGATCTCTTCTTGTTTCTTCTGATTCTTGTGGTGGTTGGTTTTCATTTTATATTGTTCCCTTGTAAACTGCTTTTCTCAATGATAATTCAGCTGCTTTACAGATTTTTTTTAAATTAAATTTCCAACATGGTTAGTTTTCCCTTTAGATTTTCCCTCATCAGAACAATGATTGAGCCTGGGGATGTGGTGGTGGAGGGATGGAAACTGCACCCCTCCCATCCTGAATTCTTCTAATAATAGAGTCAAGGCCAAATCACCCACTAGGGTGTGTGGAGGGGGAGGATGGTTGAGAAGGGGTCAGGAGAGATGCTGGAAAGTTTGGAAACAGGAAGAGGGAGTAGAAGGAAAGACTGGGCAGGAAGGACATTTGGAATTGTCTGCAGATGTCCACAAGTGTGGGACTAGAATTCAAATTTAAATGTGCCCAGGAAGGATGGTGCCAGTTTCTCTCCCTTCTTCCCCTGCATACTCTACCACCTAAGCACATCTGAGCGTTGCTTTAGAAGGCGGCTTTTCTTTGAATATACTTGGTTGTATTCTCTGTTGGAGCTCCTCTGCAGGACTTATATTATGTGGAAAAGGAAACTTGTCTTTGACGATTAGGTAAAGAAATGGAGAACAGTTACAAGAGAGATGCTGATGACATTGATAGCAGAGAATTTTTAAAATTTTACTTTGTTAAAATAACTTACACAAAAATAACAGCATCATATTATTAATGCTGTGCACAGTGCGGTCCCATCCATGTATAAATCTCGATTTTAAAAAAAAATTGGGGCTTCCTTGGTGACACTAGTGGTAAAGAACCCACCTGCCAAAGCAGGAGGAAAAAAATTGTTCTCTTGAAGTAAATTATTGTGAATAACCAAATATGTTGAACATGAATTTAAAATGTTTTTATTGTAAGTGCAGTGGAGCCAAGTTAACGTTGCTACCTGGAATGGATACTTGTTTGCAAATGATTTGATTCTGACATTGTTATATTTCATTGAAAAGGCAACAAGGTGATGCCAAAGGCCTGAGTTCTTCTACAGAAGGGCTCTGTAACTGCAAGACACTTCATTTAGTTGTCCATGTCTTAGCTCTTCACTTGAAAATCAGCGTGCTGATGTTTGCCACCTACAGATAATCGAAGTAATAGTCCTCCATGCATTCTAAGCTTCTTAAAGGACAGTTACTGGATCTGTGTGCCAGCTCACATGTGAAAATGATCCATGTCCCATGTGAGGTGTTGTTAATATTGAAAAGAAATGAATTATGATGGAAATAGATGTTTGTTTTATCTGAGATGTGGTCCTCCTTTTCCAGAGTTAAAATGGAGGTTAGTGGAATTGTGAAAGGGGGAGAAGGGAAGGGAGGTAACTGTCCTTAATTATGAAATACTGCCGCCCCTGGCTGAGCCATATTTGTGCTTTTCATTCCCCTTTTCTCCTACTTAAAATTAATTACATCCATTACCAGGTTTCCTTCCTGACAGTCTACTTACTTGTTGGTTTTACTTCCTTCTAATACATGGAGTTGCTTGTCTTGCATGGCAGACCCCCGGCAGCATGGTTGATTTGAGGTGCATGGCCATGGAGAGCTGAGCCCAAGTTCTCAGCATGTGGCTTTAAAGGTGCATGCCAAGTTGCCCTACTTTAGGTTACTGTAAATGACTTTTGAAAAATGAATGAAAATGACCTGTTACTTAGTTGCCCCTAGAGTAGGCCATCACGTTGTGTCTTAGCAGGACTGGTGTATCTGTTAACATGTCATATTACATGCTTTGTGTTTTTATACTGAGCAAAAGAGGCATTTTCATACCCAAAGTGGGAGGCATGTGTGTTAGGTAAAATCATTCAAAGATATGATTGCTCTTGCTGTCCTGACACATCAAGGAAGGTGAGAAAATGGAGAGTTAATATGGATAAGTAAGTATAAAACAGTGGAGACACACAGGGAGCAGGGCATGATTACTTGTCAATAAACTAACAGAACAGACTCTTAAGACTGAATTGAGAGGGAGAGACTTCTGAGCCTGAAAAGACCTAAGGAAGGGAGCTGTGAGCTATGTCCTGAAGAAAATGGGATTCAGATAAATTAGAGGAGAAAGGAGAACTAGGAAGAACAAGATCAGAAGTGTGCAGCTCTGGTCAGGAATACTCTTACCTCCCTATAGAAAGAAATCAGAAGGAATAATCTCAAAGCAAGACATAACTGCAGAGGTACAGTTTTAGACCATGAACACATGTACTTTTCATCATGAAAATCCTTATAATTGGCTACACATTTTAGAAAGAGTGTAAATAGTCTTTGTACCTGGATTTAATTTTTCCATGTTAATGATAGTTTTCAAATTTTGCTTTTTCTCTTTGAAGTCTCAATATGAGTTTCATTGCTTTCCTCTTCTTTACAACCTTTTACATTCATTCCCAAAGCATAAATCTTGCTTACACAAAACATTCTAAATGCATTATTAATTATTAGTGGAAATGAAGGTCACTCAGTCATGCCCGACTCTTTGCGAGCCCATGGACTATACAGTCCATGGAATTCTCCAGGCCAGAATACTGGAGTAGGTAGTCTTTCCCTTCTCCAGGGGATCTTCCCAACTCAGAGATTGAAACCAGGTCTCCTGCATTGCAGGCAGATTCTTTACCAGCTGAGCCACAAGGGAAGCCCACTATTAAACTGGGAGGAAAACATATTTCTGTACCTTCTAAGCAAAGAGCTAAAAATCAATTTTTATTCAAATATTTCTCAAAGGCTTCAGGGAATGACCTAAATTTCCTCAGCCCAATAATCCAGTTACTCTGATGGTATGTGAAATGAGGACATTTGGGGGCTGGAAGAGATTTCAGAGATCACTTCGTACAGCTTTCTCATTTTACTGCTGAGCAACCTGAGATCCAAAGAGATGAGTAACGTTCTTTCAATCCATCTGCTTTCTCTGACACCCCTCGTCCCTCCCTTGTAAATTCATTGATCAAATGTAGGCACAACCCACTAGATTTCAGATGGGAGATGCTCTTGGTATCTGAGAAGAGCCAGAGTGCGTGTTTTGCTTTGTATCTGCTCACTAGATTATCACCAAGTGAAAATCCCTCACTTGTCCGACTCTTTGTGACCCCAAAGACTGTACAGTGCATGGAATTCTCCAGGCCAGAATACTGGAGTGGGTAGCCTTTCCCTTCTCCAGGGGCTCTTCAAGCTGATGCATATGGGCAAAGATCTGAGGGGTACTTCCGCCACTGCGGCTCCAAAGGCTCTTTTTGTACCTGTCAATGTGCTGACCCCATTAATTTCTAAAGGGTCTTCTGGCCCTTTTGTGGCTCAGTGGGTTGAGAATCTGCCTGCAATGCAAGAGACACAGGAGATGCGGATTCCATCCCCACCCCTGGGTTGGGAAGATCCCCTGGAGAAGGGAATGGCAACCCACTCCAGTGTTTTTGCCTGGAGACTCCCCATGGACTGAGGAGCCTGGCGGGTTACAGTCCAATGGGTCATAAAGAGTAGGACACAACTGAAGGACCAAGTTTGAATTTCCTGTGTAAACAAAGTATGTAAGATTTTTTCTTTCAGGAAGAGTGTGGGAAGAGTGGTGTGGAGGAAACTTGGCATTGGCCAGTGTTCAGTTCTGGCAATTTAAAACAACAGCTCAGCCAGCTTCTATTTTGTCATGTTTCTCCTTTTTCTTTTTTCTTTGGAAGCTTGTAGGAGAATATTCAGGAGAATGCTGTCCTACACCTGCCCCAGATAAATTAGTGTTGCAGACTTTTGTGTTGAACAGTAAGAGTTTGAGCTTGTGTCTCCTTTTCCATGTATATATGTCCCAAAGAAATCTTTCTATCTGATAACCAGACTCAGGATTAGTTTAGGCTGCCTGTGCCAGATTTTCTAAACTAGGTGTTAAGAAGTGCTTTTCCTAGAGTCCTTTTTCTGGCAACATCAAACATGGTAGGCAGGAGAGTGGCCTGTGGAGTTGAAATCTACCAGATTTTTTTCTTCCTTTTTTGTCTGAGTGCCTTGCTGTCATTAAAAAAAGAAAATGAGATTTGAATTTTTCCCTGTTAATTAGGAAAAGCTATTGCAGTGGTAATAAAATTTAGTCTCTGAACATGTCTGCTCTGATTTTTGGGTGGCAAGAGTATGGGTAAACTATTTGCTTAGGGACCTTTATGAAGATCCTAATTTTTTTGTGTGAGTGTGGCATTTATATCTATCCTGTCTTGTATCTTCTTTTTTTTTTAAATTGATTTTTATTTTTTAGTTTGTTTTGCTTTACAATACTGTATTCGTTTTGCCATACATTGACATGAATCAGCCACGAGTGTACATGAACTCCCAATCCCGACCCCCACCTCCCCCCTCCCGCCCCACACCCTCTCTCTGGATTATCCCCGTGCATTGAAAATTAGTTTTTCAAGTTAGTCTTTTCAAATATTACATGATTTATCACAAAAAAAATAGTAAAGAGTATGAGAGGAAAGTTTTGTAGGTGATAGATTTGTTTATGGCATAGATTCTGGTGAAGGTTTCATGGGTGTTTACTTACCTTCAAACTCATCAAATTGTATATGTTAAATATGTACAGCATTTTTTATGTCAATCACACCTCAAAGTAGTTTAAAGTACAATTTTAAATGATCATTTTACTCTTAAACCAAGAGACTTTAATAATTGCTTTTTCTGTATCTAAGTACTTTTGTACTATAAATGTGTCAGATCAGATAAATGACACTTCGTATGAAACAGTAATAGAGTTTTTAATGAGATTTTTTTTGGGTTCTGGGCTTTATTTTTCTAAAAATACCAAAATTCTTTGAATTTATTTGTGAAATACCCAGTCTAAGACCTATAACATAATTTCATATACTTTCTTTTACTCTTATTTTGCCAGTTTAGGAGGTGAAAACATCAAGCATTAGAGAATGACCATTTGGAAATATGCTTATAACATCTTTATGTTGAAGGCCACAAATTAGAAGTACCTTCAGTTTGGAAGCAAGGGTGAGAGGTAGAAGACAGAGAAGCAGGCAGATAGATACACTATGCTTGAAATAATGCATCACTTAATAAATTAAGACAGTTTTTTTTAAGATTCTCTGTAACAATTTATTGTTTAGTAAGAATCCTTGTAATATTTTTTTTAATGACTTTTCCTTTTTATCGATGATAATACATTAAAAAGAATAGACGTGTTGGTTGCAGGTCACATGTTGCAGTGTTGATGATGATGGAACCAGGGCAAGCTCTTCTGACTCTAATGTGAATCAAATCATGGCAAAGTCTTTCATAATTTATTAGTTTTTATAGTGGAATGCTTTGCTTATGAAGCTTCAGGGAAACAAAGACAATAAAATATACAATTAATTAAAATCTTTAGAATCACCAGCAGCATTAATAAAACATTACCCTCTAAAGCACATAAGAATTGCAGCTTACTTTCCCATCTCAGTGGGAAAAACCAGGATAAACGAGTCTATCTCTCATATAGTCAATAAACTGAGTTTATTGGACTTGGGCTGGTAGATTTTCAAAGAAATAGGCTCATAGCCAATATCCCACTCCTCCCTTTTAAAACATCTAGGAGCTCTCAACTTTAATAATAATAACAATCACCTGCCTTTATTTAGCACCTACTTCATTGATGCATTCTTTTTTTAAATTGAAGTTTAGTTAATTTCTACTGTACAGCAAAGTGATTCTGTATGTGTGTGTGTGTTAGCCACTCAGTCGTGTTCAACTCCTTGCAACCCCATGGACTGTAACTTTCCAGGCTCCTCTGTCCATGGGGTTTCTCCAGGTTGCTATTCCCTCCTCCAGGGGATCTTCCTACCTGACCCAGGGATTGAACCCAGGTCTTCAGCATTGCAGGCAAATTCTTTACCATCTGAGTCACCAGGGAAGCCTCTGTGTGTGTGTGTGTGTGTGTGTGTGTGTGTATGCACAATATGTAGGCATATTGTATACATATGTATATAATCTTTTTATATTCTTTTCTATTGTACTTTTCATACAATATTGAATATAGTTCTTTCTGCTATACGGTAGGACCTTGTAGTTTATCTATTCTATATGTAATAGTTTACATCTGCTAATCCCAGACTCCCACTGCATCTTTCCCTGACCCATTCTCTCTTGGCAACCTCAAAGTCTGTTTGGTAAGCCCTGAATCTCTTTCTGTTTTGTAGATAGGTTTTTGTGTCATATTTCAGATCCCACGTATAGGTGATCTCATATGGTGTTGTCTTTCTCTCAGTATGGCTGACCTCACTTAGCATGATACTCTGGTTGCATCCATGTTGCTGCAGATGGTACTGTTTCATTCCGTTCCACGGCTGAGTAGTATTCCATTGTCTACATATGCACCACGTCATCGTTATCCATTCACCTGTCGATGGACATTTAGGTTGCTTCCATATCTTGGCTATTGTGAATAGTGCTGCTGTGAATGTGGGGGGATGCATGTCACTGATACATTGCTATTTAATCCTCACAAGAACTTTGTGGGATAGATGCTGGGATTTCTGTTACACCCACGGGAAAACAGACTCAGATAAGTTACAGAATGCTTCTCCAAATGTAGTCCATGGACCAAAACCAGCAGTAGCAGGAACACATAGAAAGGCAAATTCACAGCCCCACCTCAGACTTTCTGAATCACGCGTCAAGGATGAAGCCCAGCGGCCTGTGTTAACACAGTCTCCAGGTGATTCTTTTGTTTGAATTTTGAGAATAACTGGGTTATAAAGCTTAAGTGACGCCACTAAGTAATGGGAGCAGAATTTGAGCTCTAATATATTGGATTTTGTTTTTCACAGTGAACATCTCTAAGTTAATCTTCCAAGCAGAGGTCACCCAGAACTACCCATCCTGTAGGCTTACTACAGATTTTCTTTTCTCTTTTTCCCACCTTAGCCCCTACCTTTCCAAATAACTGTTTTGTTGAATGTATGTGCAAAAAGAAACAATTTTAAGGGTATGATCCTTTAAAAATCTTATTCAGAAACCAGTTAGCTCTGGTCTCTGTTCCCCTTTATACCACCATTATCTCTTTCCAGAAGGTTCTTTTGCAACTGAGAAGTGACCAATTCTGGTCATACCTGTTTGGAAATCCCTGGAGTCATGTATAGGCTTTGCTGTGTTTGTTTGTTTGTCATCACAATGATAGTATGGTGTCAGATACACAGTTGCTAAACTAGTTCTCATTGGCTTACTGATAGAATAGCACTCTTTTCATCTCTAGAATGTTGGCATCACGCTGGCAAAGGCTGCAGACAAGACACAGTACTGGGTTGCAGTTCTGCCATCTTCCTGGTTGTGTGACCTGGGTACATTATCTGACTCCTGAGTTGCAGTTTTCTAATTTGAAAAATAGAGGAGATAATAGAGATCTAACAGGTTAGATCTGTTTCTTCATGAGTTCTTTGGATGGTGACTGGGTTTGTCAAATGAGTCATGATGGGAAGGAGCAGTGGGCTGCATGTTTGGAAGGCGCTGGGGTTGTGGACTCACCCAGGCCCAGCGGTCAGCATGCTAACCCGTCCTCTCAGCTTCGTCTGTGAGATAGCTGTCAGGCAACCTGCTTGTAAAAGCTGTTGTGAGGAAAGAGGGCAGAGTTGGCAGCAAAAGAATGGGAAGGCGTGGCGTGTCAGTGGGATGCAGCCATCAGGGAGGAATGGTAGAGAAGGACACGGGGCTGCATGGGCAGTGGGTGAGGATCGTGACCCCCCCGGACCATGGGTGGGGGGTCCTGGGATAACTGGGAGGCTGTCTCCTCCTGGGATAACTGGTCTCTGGAAGGAGACTCACTCACTCCAGCCTCAGCTCCCTATAAAGCTGGCCTTACGGAATGGCAGGAAGTCAAAAGCATTGTGGAAGGAAGCATTTGATAACCATATAGCGGGGCCTTCAGAAGCACCTAACCAGCAGCTCAGATGACTCCATGAGGTGGCAGGCCTGGCCTCTTAAAATCATATTGCCTGCATGCATGAGTGTGTGTGTGTGTGTGTGTGTGTGTGAACATGTGGGTTGTGGGGGTAGCAAAGAGCATGTTCCTTCTAAAGGGGCAGCTGCTACTTGACTCTGTGACTTACTCCCCTGTGGGAATGTGAATCTGGGGTTACCCGGTCATCTGAGTTTGGAGAAGCCAGTGATCTGGATTTTTTGGTGACATCTTGAGATTTTCTTAGTGCTGACTGGAGAAAACAAAACGCTTTGTGACCCAAGTAACACACATCTGTGGGCCAGATTTGGCTGTAGGCTCCTAGCTGGTGGCCTCTGCAGCAGAGTGTTCTATAAACATGACCTGTTATTATTGGATGTCCTGGAATTTATAATAACCTCCCAGGAGCCTTTATGTTGAGGCCCTTCTAGGAACATAGTCATGCTTTCTTTGCCACCCTCGTAACTTCTCCCCAACACAGACTGGGCCTGTTTTGATATAGACTCCAGGGACTTTAAATTTGTGTGGTATAATTTGAAGAGATCCTGAAGCCAGGTGGGCAGTGAGGCTGGGAAAATAGGTCTCATTAGTGGAGAGATGTGGAATATTGTCTGTGTGGTCTTTACCTCTCCTCATAAAAAGTGAAAGTGTTAGTCACTCAATCCTAGCCCACCAGGCTCCTCTGTCCATGGAATTCTCCAGGCAAGAATATTGGAGTGGGTAGCCATTTCTTTTTCCAGGGGATCTTCCTGACTCAGGGCTTAAACTCAGCTCTTCCTTCATTGCAGGCAAATTCTTTACTGTCTGAGCTGCCAGGGAAACTCCTTCTTGTAGAAGGTCAGAACCTACATTGCTGCTGAATGGGTCCCCAGTGTCCCCTGGGTTTGTTGAGCCATTGGGATAAATGTGATCCATTGCATACCTTTATGAATCTTTTTCACTTTTAAAAATTTGTGTTACAGAAAAAAGAGTTTGATGTGGATACCCTCAGTAAATCAGAGCTTCGGATGCTCCTCAGTGTGATGGAAGGGGAGCTGGAGGCCAGAGACCTCGTCATCGAGGCCCTGCGGGTAAGAACCTCCTAGGGCTGAGTCCCATTTCTGTGCACTTTCTTTTCTCAGATGGCCAATGGCAAAGCTGCTGCTTCTTAATTTTTGAGTCATGTGGCTTTAAAATATTACATCAGGTTAAAATGTGCCTCTCCTTCTGAATACCAACCCATAACCTTGATAAGCCCTAACAAACCCTCACGTCAGATGGACATTGAAAGAGAGAGAATGATTCCAAACTGTCTGATTTGAGGAACTTGAGAATTAAAACTCTGTAGCTTCTGAAATCGTTGTATATTTCCCATATTTCTTTGATTAAAGACATAAGTTCTCAGGAAATTGGTAGCTTGGTATCCTACATGTATGTGAGGCCAGTGAGGAAAAATTAAGCGAATCATTTGTAAAAGAAATTGCTGGTAGTAGAGGGTTTTTTCTTCCTATATAAGGTATAAATGATTTCTTATTTTCAGAAACTCTTGAGTTAAAAACTAACTTGTGGCGGATTCATGTTGATGTATGGCAAAACCAATACAGTATTGTAAAGTAAAATAAAGTAAAAAAAAAACTAAATCTTTATATGTACATATGTATCTTTAAATAGTTTTATTACTTTTTTCATCTGATCTTATAGTAATTTTTAACTTTTCATAATTTGCAAAGAATTATCTTCCAATATGTTAGAATACCTCAGCAAAATTTTGTTTTCTTAAGAAAAATGTTTTTAAACTTTCTGGATATAGAATTTTCTAATTGGTTACTCCCAAGATTATGTTTGTAAGCCAAACTTGAGGGTTTTTTTTTTTTTGTTTTATATTTAATACTTTGTATGTAAGCAGGTGTTTCCTGATTCTTGGTCATTTAATCAAGAGGGATATATTTATTATACAGGAAGTATGGATGTATTTTTTTCACCAGGAGATAGTTCCTTAAACTTTGTCCTGGGGAGTTTAACATGTGAAACTTTGTGGAATGTGAAAGCAGTGTTCCCCCATGTGGGTGCTAATATGGTGGGGAAGGAGGTAAGAGAGGTGAATGGTTAGACGTAATGGAGATGGTGCATGTGCTGAGAATCCACTTGTTGGGGAAAGGGGCAATAGTTCCTGAAGTAATGACTTAAGTCATTTTCACAGCCTGGAAATTGCTTTTCTGGGGATAATTGTGATTCTTCAGTCTGGTGACAGAGAATGATGGTCTCAGAAAAAAATGGATTGTGGTTATAGCAACTTCGTGCCAGTGATGAGTTGAGGGTGTTGACTTTTGAATGCTAAGATTTGCTAAGTAAACCTGTGCACAGTTTGGTAGTGAGAGGTTTCCATCCTATTCCACATTTGGAACATTTGCATTGTTTTGTTTTTCAGTTGCTAAGTCACATCCAACTCTTTGCAACCCCTTGAACTGCAGCACGTCAGGCTTCCCTGTCCTTCACCATCTCCCAGCGTTTGCTCAAATTCATATTCATTGAGTCAGTGATGCAATGCAACCATCTCATCCTCTGTCATCCCCTTCTCCTTCTGCCTTCAATCTTTCCCAGCATCAGGGTCTTTTCCAGTGAGTCAGCTCTTCGCATCAAGTGGCCAAAGGATTGGAGCTTCATTCAGGGTTGATTTCATTTAGGATTGACTGGGTTGATCTCCTTGCAGTCCAAGGGACTCTCAGGAGTCTTGCATTTTTTGCCAGTGTGTATTTTCTTGAATGAACTTTGTGGGAAAATGCTAAGGCAGTTCATCACTCAAGGCTGTGACTTTCAGCCCAAGGAGAGAATAAGGAATGGTCACCTGTAAGACCAGTTGTGCAGCTTCTTGAGACCAAAAGGGATGTGAAGGCTTCAGTTCTCCCTTAGATACTTCTCTCTTCCTCTCATGTGCTCAGTCTCTAAAACATATCTGACTCTTCTCTGACCCCACAGATGGTAGCCCACTAGGCTTCTCTGTCCATGGGATTTCCCAGGCAAGAATACTCGAGTGGGTTGCTGTTTCCTCCTCCATGGGATATTCTTGATCCAAGGATTTGAATGTGTGTCCCCTGCATTGCAGGCAGGTTCTTTACTACTGAGCCAACAGGGAAGCCCCCGTCCCTCTCTGTTTACCTGTAAAAGTCATCACACCGAGGCATTTCCCTCTGCTTACACCCATGTTGGAGTGTTTAGTGGAGTTTGTGTTTTCATGTGTCACCTTAGCAACCACATGTATTTATCTTTTTAACTTAATTGCAATACTTTCAAACTTGTGCAGAGGTAAAGGCTTGTTAATGATCAGAGTTTGCCGAACTGTAAGTTTTTCATAGAATCAAAGAGTGCTGGAGCTGCAGGGAGCTTTAGATGGTATTCTAGGTCAGGGTTTGCATATCTATCAGACCCAGTTTTTCATTTTTCATGAAATACTTTGTATTCCCCTTTTACTATGTTGCAATGAAATGTATGCTAAATTGCATATATAAGTAGGCTATGTTAAAAATAGCCAATCAGTTCAGTTCAGTCGCTCAGTCATGTCCGACTCTGCGACCCTGTGAATCGCAGCACGCCAGGCCTCCCTGTCCATCACCAACTCCTGGAGTTCATTCAAACTCACGTCCATCGAGTCGGTGATGCCATCCAGCCATCTCATCCTCTGTCATCCCCTTCTCCTCCTGCCCCCAATCCCTCCCAGCATCAGAGTCTTTTCCAATGAGTCAGCTCTTCACATGAGGTGGCCAAAGTACTGGAGTTTCAGCTTTAGCATCATTCCTTCCAGAGAACACCCAGGACTGATCTCCTTTAGGATGTACTGGTTGGATCTCCTTGCAGTCCAAGAGTCTTCTCCAACACCACAGTTCAAAAACGTCAATTCTTCAGTGCTCAGCTTTCTTCACTGTCCAACTCTCACATCCATACATGACTACTGGAAAAACCATAGTCTTGACTAGATGGACCTTTGTTGGCAATACATTGCCCTAATTGTGATATAAAGTGATAGAAAAGTAATTTATAATAAAATATTAATTTCCATATATAACTGCTGCATGACTATATTGGAAGACAAGATAAGTTAGATGGGTGTTCCCACCTATTCTCATGACATTGCCATGAATGCAGTCATTGAAAAAGAGTCCTGATCCAGGCTTGCCATGTCATTGACTGGGATACCGGGAACAGATTTGCCATGGGTAAAGTCATTTCTCTGAAATAGTGAATGACTCTTGGTAAAGTTCCAAACGAAAGCACACATTTACATGGGAGTTGACCATGAATAATTTAGTGTTCAAATAGTCTTGACTAGATGGACCTTTGTTGGCAATACATTGCCCTAATTGTGATATAAAGTGATAGAAAAGTAATTTATAATAAAATATTAATTTCCATATATAACTGCTGCATGACTATATTGGAAGACAAGATAAGTTAGATGGGTGTTCCCACCTATTCTCATGACATTGCCATGAATGCAGTCATTGAAAAAGAGTCCTGATCCAGGCTTGCCATGTCATTGACTGGGATACCGGGAACAGATTTGCCATGGGTAAAGTCATTTCTCTGAAATAGTGAATGACTCTTGGTAAAGTTCCAAACGAAAGCACACATTTACATGGGAGTTGACCATGAATAATTTAGTGTTCATTAAAGCTGAATTAAAACAGCTTGTTTATGTGTGGAAAGAAGATCCTCTGTTGGCTCAGATAGTCATCCTGAAGGTTCTAATGAAAGGAATGAACAGAGGGAAAGTTGTAGGGGACTTGGGACAGCTCCTGGATATGTGGCAGGCCCCTAGCCCTGCTTCCTAAGTGCCACTCGCTGTGACACTGTTTTCACCTATTTCAAGAATGCCTCCTCGGGTACTAGCCTGTAGAGCACCACCAGTCTCTCTTATATATAGACTCAAACAAAAAGGAAGTCCAAAGAAATCATGACTTACTTCAGGTTGAAAACGTGGCATGCTTAAACTTGGTGTGTTTGGAAATTCTTAAGGTTTTTTGTCACTTTTTAAAATTGGGAACCTTGATTGATTTGTGTAGATGATTGCATTTCTAGGCGTAGGTAATAATGTCATTTTCACATACCTGTTGTAGGCTCACTCTGGTGATTTACTGATTGACTATTCCCTTGGGGGCATTTGTTAGAGCTGGTGAAACAAGTGGAATGTTTACTTGGGTCCAGATGTGTCCTTTAGTTACCTTTTCTTTTAATAGCGGAGTATAAGTTAGTGCCTGGTAATGCCCCAGAAAGAAACTGGGAAGGAGAAAGAAAGTGAAACTTTCATTTTGGAAGAAATTTATTCCTAAATAAAAAGTCAAAATCTACTCAGTAAGTATTCAGTTGGGAGAAATACATTTTGTTTAAAGATAAAGTCAAAAGTAATTTCTCTGAGAATAGTGAAGATCTTTGAATTTAATATATAAATTGTGATTTTTTTTTTAAGGTAGAAGTGGCCTAATTTGTACTCTGAACTTTAAGATTTAGAAATGATTCTGTTGTGAGGCATTAAAATTCTTTATAATTTAACAAATGTTAAAAAGGTTTCAGAGTTTCAGACTAAACTGTTTTATTTTACTTTTTTAATCATGTTATCCTGATGGCTCTGGATAAGTTATGGTCAAGTTATAAGATATGGTCAAGTTACCATAAAAGTTGCATAAATCATTGAATTAATAGCCTTAGACTTGTTAGGACAATCCATAAATACAATTTGGGGAGAAAGATCTTAGGAAAGTGCAGTATATATTTTGATACTTTTACTGTTTTCATATGTTTAAGGTAAAAATATTTTTCAATAAGCTTATGGCTTTATAACATCTAATATTCAACACATTAATTTTTATTGGGGGAAATTATATTTTAAAAAGCAATTTTTTAAATTAATTTTTATTTTTTAGTTTGTTTTGCTTTACAATACTGTATTCGTTTTGTTACACATTGACATGAATTAGCCATGAGTGTACATGAACTCCCAATCCCGACCCCCACCTCCACCCTCCCGCCCCACACCCTCTCTCTGGATTATCCCCGTGCATCAGTCCCAAGCATCCTGCATCCTGCATCAAACCTGGATTGGCGATTCGTTTCGCTTATGATATCACACATGTTACATTGCCACTCTGCCAACCCATCCCACCCTCTCCCTCTCCCACAGAGTCCAAAAGGCCATTCTATACAACTGTGTCTCTTTTGCTGTCTTGCGTACAGGTTTATCATTACCATCATTCTAAATTCCATATATATGTGTAAGTATACTGTATTGGTGTTTTTCTTTCTGGCTTACTTCACTCTGTATAATCGGCTCCAGCGTCATCCACCTCATTAGAACTGATTCAAATGTATTCTTTTTAATAGCTGAGTAATACTCCATTGTGTATATGTACCACAGCTTTCTTATCCATTCATCTGCTGATGGACATCTAGGTTGCTTCCATGTCCTGGCTATTATAAACAGTGCCGCAATGAACATTGGGGTACACGTGTCTCTTTCAATTCTGGTTTCCTTGGTGTGTATGCCCAGCAGTGGGATCGCTGGATCATAAGGCAGTTCTATTTGCAATTTTTTAAGGAATCTCCACACTGTTCTCCATAGTGGCTGTACTAATTTGCATTCCCACCAACAGTGTAAGAGGGTTCCCTTTTCTCCACACCCTCTCCAGCATTTATTGCTTGTTGACTTTTGGATCGCAGCCATTCTGACTGGTGTGAAATGGTACCTCATTGTGGTTTTGATTTGCATTTCTCTGATAATGAGTGATGTTGAGCATCTTTTCATGTGTTTGTTAGCCATTCGTATGTCTTCTTTGGAGAAATGTCTATTTAGTTCTTTGGCCCATTTTTTGATTGGGTCATTTATTTTTCTGGAGTTGAGCTGCATAAGCTGCTTGTATATTTTTGAGATTAGTTGTTTGTCAGTTGCTTCATTTGCTATTATTTTCTCCCATTCAGAAGGCTGTCTTTTCACCTTGCTTATAGTTTCCTTTGTTGTGCAGAAGCTTTTAATTTTAATTAGATCCCATTTGTTTATTTTTGCTTTTATTTCCAGTATTCTGGGAGGTGGATCATAGAGGATCCTGCTGTGATTTATGTCAGAGAGTGTTTTGCCTATGTTCTCCTCTAAGAGTTTTATAGTTTCTTGTCTTACGTTTAGATCTTTAATCCATTTTGAGTTTATTTTTGTGTATGGTGTTAGAAAGTGATCTAATTTCATTCTTTTACAAGTGGTTGACCAGTTTTCCCAGCACCACTTGTTAAAAAGATTGTCTTTAATCCACTGTATATTCTTGCCTCCTTTGTCGAAGATAAGCTGTCCATAGGTGTGTGGATTTATCTCTGGGCTTTCTATTTTGTTCCATTGATCTATATTTCTGTCTTTGTGCCAGTACCATACTGTCTTGATGACTGTGGCTTTGTAGTAAAGCCTGAAGTCAGGCAGGTTGATTCCTCCAGTTCCATTCTTCTTTCTCAAGATGGCTTTGGCTATTCGAGGTTTTTTGTGTTTCCATACAAATTGTGAAATTATTTGTTCTAGCTCTGTGAAAAACACCGCTGGTATCTTGATAGGAATTGCATTGAATCTGTAGATTGCTTTGGGTAGTATACTCATTTTCACTATATTGATTCTTCCGATCCATGAACATGGTATATTTCTCCATCTATTAGTGTCCTCTTTGATTTCTTTCATCAGTGTTTTATAATTTTCTATATATAGGTCTTTAGTTTCTTTAGGTAGGTATATTCCTAAGTATTTTATTCTTTTCGTTGCAATGGTGAATGGAATTGATTCCTTAATTTCTTTTTCTACTTTCTCATTATTAGTGTATAGGAATGCAAGGGATTTCTGTGTGTTGATTTTATATCCTGCAACTTTACTATATTCATTGATTAGCTCTAGTAATTTTCTGGTGGAGTCTTTCGGGTTTTCTATGTAGAGGATCATGTCATCTGCAAACAGTGAGAGTTTTACTTCTTCTTTTCCAATCTGGATTCCTTTTATTTCTTTTTCTGCTCTGATTGCTGTGGCCAAAACTTCCAGAACTATGTTGAATAGTAGCGGTGAAAGTGGGCACCCTTGTCTTGTTCCCGACTTTAGGGGAAATGCTTTCAATTTTTCACCATTGAGGAGAATGTTTGCTGTGGGTTTGTCATATATAGCTTTTATTATGTTGAGGTATGTTCCTTCTATTCCTGCTTTCTGAAGAGTTTTTATCATAAATGAATGTTGAATTTTGTCGAAAGCCTTCTCTGCATCTATTGAGATAATCATATGGTTTTTATTTTTCAGTTTGTTAATGTGGTGTATTACATTGATTGATTTGCGGATATTGAAGAATCCTCGCATCCCTGGGATAAAGCCCACTTGGTCATGGTGTATGATCTTTTTAATGTGTTTAAAAAGCAATATTAATGGAAAATCTGAATTGCATAAAGCTGCTTAACTGAAATGTTATAATTTCATCACATAAGAAATACTTTGTTTCTCAGATTTCCCTCTCATAAAGTAGAAAGAAATCATTGAATAAATATATTCAGTATCAAATCAAGTCTAAAGGAAAATACTTTGAATTTTAATAAAGAAGGGTGCTCAGTGAGAAGCATTTGTATTTTCTGAAAACCAAGATAGACACAGAGCCTTTTGAATAAAATTTAATTGAGTATTCAAAATTTGAATCTACAACTTAGTCCATAAATCATTGTGTCAATGCTAGTGTTTAGTTGTTGAAATCCTCTAGCCCTCACTTCATTTTCCCTGTCACTACTGGTATTTTTACCAGCATCTTAGTCAAAGGGGAGACAAACGCAGAGAGAAGAAAATGCTGCAGTTACAAAATTTGAAGAGTGAAAATTGTCTTGTGTGTGTGTTAGCCTGCTGTCATTCGCATGTGTGTGTTAGTCACTCAGTGGTGTCAGCTCTTTGCCATCCCATGGACTGTATCTAGCCAGGCTCCTCTGTCCATAGAATTCTCCAGGCAAAAATACTGGAGTGGGTTGCCATTCCCTTCTCCAGGGGATCTTCCCAACCCAGGGATCGAACCTGGGTCCCCGGCATTGCAGGTAGATCTTTACCATCTGAGCCACCAGGGAAGTATGTTTATGTAAATATCATATCATTGCTTGGGCAGGAACCTCCAGATTTGCCTTCTTTTTCCACTTAGTTTGGATAAATGAGAATTAACACTATTAACAGACAGAGCAGTTCTTCCTCTTAGTCTGTAGTCACTGTAGAGTAACCACATCATCCAGATTTTCAGGTATTACATGTACTGAAACTTTAAAAATTAGCCAGTTTAACATTTCCTTGGATAGAAAGCATTTGTAGCCCTTAGATCATAGTGGACGTCAGATTATAGAATTGACTTGTGCAGGCTGCTGCCACAAAGGAACCTAAAGTGTAATCGATTAAGTAAGTGGTTCATTTCTCACCTACAATTCTGCAGATGAATGATCTCTGCTGGAGAGACAGCTTTATGCCAGGGAGTCATTCAGCCACCCAGGTGATTTCTAGCTTACTTCTCTCCTTAGGGAATTAGCTTCCTCTGTATGGTTGAAACTTGGGCAGTGCCACCTCCATATCCCAACCTATGGCAAGGGGTGGGGTCAAGAGAGGAAATGAACAAGTAGCTTCCTCTAAGTAGTGCACACACGTGCATTAGTGAGAACTTCTGTAGACACAGGTAGCTGCATAGGACACCAGAAAATGGCACTGGCTGGCTACTTGCTGGTGCTAGGGAGGAAGGGAGAAGGTTAGATGGCCTCTAACTACCCAATACAGGCTTCCCATGTGGTTCAGTGGCAAAGAATCCACCTGCCAATACAGTAGACATGGGTTCGATCCCTGGGTCAGGAAGATCCCCTGGAAGAGGGCATGGAAACCCACTCCAGTATTCTTTCTGGGAAAATCCCAAGGACAGAGAGAGGAAGGGAGAAGGTTAGATGGCCTCTAACTACCCAATACAGGCTTCCCATGTGGTTCAGTGGCAAAGAATCCACCTGCCAATACAGTAGACATGGGTTCGATCCCTGGGTCAGGAAGATCCCCTGGAAGAGGGCATGGAAACCCACTCCAGTATTCTTTCTGGGAAAATCCCAAGGACAGAGGAGCCTGGTGGGCTACAGTCCGTAGGGTTGCAAAGAGTCAGGCACACTGAGCACAGCATAACAAGCCAATACAGAGCATTATCTTGATTTAATGGTACATATTCAGTGTCCTGGGGTACAGTACAAGAAGATCCTTCTCTTTCTACTTCTCTCTAAATATTTGTTGAGTGCCTACTTTGTGTAAGTGTGAACTGAGTATCAGTGGAGCTTTATTACAATACCAAGATAGTGTTCATTTAGAGAATTCTTATATCTTGAGTTTATATAGTTCTGAGTAGTGTCATTTTGGCATGAGTTATACTTTTCTTGGATTGTGACTCAGTATGTATTTTGTCTAGAATATATCCCTTTTTGAAAACCTGCTCTTTCCATTGAGTTCAAAACTCAATTAAAAAGAGGTTGTAATGGTTTTGCTCTAAAGCAGATTTTTTCCACCTCAGCATAATTGACATTTGGGATGACACCACCCTTATGGCAGAAAGTGAAGAGGAACTAAAAAGCCTCTTGATGAAAGTGAAAGAGGAGAGTGAAAAATGTGGAAAATTCTGAAAGAGATGGGAATACCAGACCACCTGACCTGCCTCTTGAGAAATCTGTATGCAGGTCAGGAAGCAACAGTTAGAACTGGACATGGAACAACAGACTGGTTCCAAATAGGAAAAGGAGTATGTCAAGACTGTATATTGTCACTCTGCTTATTTAACTCCTCTGCAGAATACATCATGAGAAATGCTGGGCTGGAAGAAACACAAGCTGGAACCCAGATTGCCGGGAAAAATATCAATTACCTCAGATATGCAGATGACACCACCCTTATGGCAGAAAGGGAAGAGGAACTAAAAAGCCTTTTGATGAAAGTAAAACAGGAGAGTGAAAAAGTTGGCTTAAAGCTCAACATTCAGAAAACGAAGATCATGGCATCTGGCCCCATCACTTCATGGGAAATAGATGGGGAAACAGTGGAAACAGTGTCAGACTTTATTTTGGGGGGCTCCAAAATCACTGCCAATGGTGACTGCAGCCATGAAATTAAAAGACGCTTACTCCTTGGAAGAAAAGTTATGACCAACCTAGATAGCATATTCAAAAGCAGAGACGTTACTTTGCCGACTAAGGTCGTCTAGTCAAGGCTATGGTTTTTCCTGTGGTCATGTATGGATGTGAGAGTTGGACTGTGAAGAAGGTTGAGCGCCGAAGAATTGATGCTTTTGAACTGTGGTGTTGGAGAAGACTCTTGAGAGTCCCTTGGACTGCAAGGAGTTCCAACCAGCCCATTCTGAAGGAGAGCAACCCTGAGATTTCTTTGGAAGGAATGATGCTAAAGCTGAAGCTCCAGTACTTTGGCCACCTCATGCGAAGAGTTGACTCATTGGAAAAGACTCTGATGCTGGGAGGGATTGGGGCAGGAAAAGAAGGGGACAACAGAGGATGAGATGGCTGGATGGCATCACCGACTCGATGGACGTGAGTCTGAGTGAACTCTGGGAATTGGTGATGTATAGGGAGGCCTGGCGTGCTGCGATTCATGGGGTCGCAAAGAGTCGGACACGACTGAGCAACTGAACTGAACTGAACTTATGTGTTAGTCACTCAGTCTGTCTGGCTCTTTGCAATCCCAAGGCCTATAGCCCAACAGGCTCCTCTGTCCATGGGACTTCCCAGGCAAGCATACTGGAGTGGCAGCCATTCTCTTTTCCTGGGTATCCTCTCAACCCACGGCTTGAAACCGGGTCTCCTGCATTGCAGGCCATCTCCTAACTCTGAGTCACTAGGGAAGCCCCTCTAAATTATACCTCAGTTGTTTACAAGGCCACACTCAAGAGCAAAGTTCTTTACAAAAACTCATTTTACCTTACAGTTGATAGTTAAATTGTTTGTTATAATTAACAGCTACATCTTTGACTGCTTATTTCATCACTCATCCTTTATATTTTCCCTTTTATTTTTATAAAGTGCATAATCTATTATTAAGGTACTTAATCTTGGATGGTGGACTGAAAAGTTTGGTGCTGCAGTCCATGGGGTCGCAACAAGCCGGACACGACTTATGGACTGAACCACGAGCGAAGACGACCAAAAGAGCTTACAGACCTCTGTTCCAGACAGCATCCCAAGGCCGCCATCTGGTTCCTTGCCAGTGGTAATCACATTCGCACCCAGGTCACCCCCCAAAAACCGAGCTCTTTACATCAGTTCAGTTCAGTCGCTCAGTCGTGTCCGACTCTGTGACCCCATGGCACAGACCAGGCCTCCCGGTCCATCACCAACCCCCGGAGTTTACTCAAACTCATGTCCATCCAGTCAGTGATGCCATCCAACCATCTCATTCTCTGTCATCCCCTTCTCCTCCCGCCTTCAATCTTTCCCAGCATCAGGGTCTTTGCAAATAAGAGTCTTTGCAAATAAGGCTCTCTACGTGCCTAGGGTTAATTCTGGATACACCTACCCAGATGGCAAACTACTCCAGTAATTCTTGCTTGGGAAATCCCATGGACAGAGGAAGGAGTCTGGTGGGCTACAGACCATGGGGTCGCTGAAGAGTTGGACACGACTTAGCAACTAAACATCAACAAGCCTTGGCTCACAGAAAGAGAAAGTAAAGTCGCTCAGTCGTGTCTGACTCTTTGCGGCCCCATGGAATGTACGATCCTACCAGACTCCTCCATCCACGGAATCTTCCAAAGCAAGAGCACGGGAGTGGGTAGCCGTTTCTCCAGAGGATCTTCCCGACCTGGGGATCGCACCCCGGTCTCCCGCACTGCAGGCAGACGCTTTCCCGTCTGCGCCACCAGGGAAGCTCTGCACAAAGGAAATGGCTTGACCTGCTCGGAGCGTCTTCATTCCTTTCCCCCTCAGCCTCCCCGACACCGTTTCCCCAGGGCCTCCAGTCCGCGACGCGGCCTCCCAGCTCCCCGCCCCGCCCCAGGGCCGAGAGAGCCCGGTGTGCCCTCCCACTGCAACTAACAGGAAGGGCGGAGAGCGGGCCCCGCGGTTTGCGCAGGCGCACTGGCGACCTCCGCGTTCCCGCCAGGGGTCAAGGCCTCAAGTGGGGGCGGTCTTCCTGGAACCCCGTGTTGCACGGCTTAGGGAGCAGTCACTGCCGGGAACCAGGGGGCGGGCGGCGGAGGCGGGGCCGCCCCGCCCCCCGACCCCACACCTCCNAGGACTGAACTGAACTGATGGGGATGGGGGTTGCAGGGAGGAAGCTGTCTTCTGCACTCTAGGATGCTTTGTGGCCTCCCTGGCCTCTCTCTGCTCACTAGATGCCAGCAACACCTCCCTGGTTATGATAGACAAGAAGGTCTCCAAGTTACCCCTCCTTGGGAAACACTGCTGTAAACTAAAACTGGTTAAGGAAATGCCACTTTCAAAACTATATTTGCTAAAATAAATGTAAGAACTTTAATGATTCAAATATATTTTGTTACGATACAGGGATTTTCCTGGGAGAGATTTTTTTCTCAAAGCTAAATATTAATCTGAAAATGTCCATTTTAACAAATCTCATGACTCTCGAAACACACCAGATACTTTAAATTGCATTATAGTTGCTTAGGCAGAACTTAAATGTTTTATTTTTAAAATTCAAAAACCTTAATGGCCATCTGGTTCAGTGCTGGGATCTTTACATAGAACAAAGTCAGTCTTTTTAAATAAAATGAAAGTGTTAAATGGAATAATGTTGCCACTCCTTTTGAAAGCAGCTACGCATGTACTACAGAGTATTGTGAGGATTGTCCCAAATGACATGTCTGCGAAATAATGATAAAAGAACAACATTCTGGTTTCAGCTAAGTAAAACATACAGCCTTTTGTATTTCAGAATTCTCCTGTGATTGCAGGTAATTGATTGACCAAAACGTACCCTTTTTTGTGCTGTTTATTTTAATTAACAAGTGAATTTGCTGAGCAGAGCTGAATTCATGAGACATGAATTGTTTCCTTCCCCGTCTGTGGAGATAACGCCTTTTCTTCTATGTTTAGAAAAAGGAAGCAAGTTGACCAGATGTGCTTTTTTCTGCAAGCAAATGAATTTTCATAATATATAATGGATGATGATTTTTAAGTAGCATTGTATTTGGTTTAGTAGGGCAAACAAGAAAGACCAATTTTGATTCTTCTGAGAGACTTTATTTTCCGTGATGAACAATTACTATTAGTGAAAGGAAAAAAAAAAAAAATAGAAGACTATGAGGCAAAATACTGCTTTTTTTATACTAGGGGTAGGAGATGAGATATAAACTATTAGGTATAAAATAAGCTATAAGGATAGATTGTACAACACGACAGGGAATATATCGTTATTTTATAATGACTATAAATGGAGTATAACCTTAAGAAATTGTGAACCACTATATTATATACTTGCAACTTACAGAATATTTTAAAGCAACTGTACATCAAAAAAATTATAGGAGTGGAATCAAAAAAAAAAGGTAAAGATGTCATGAAAGCCAAGTGTTTTATCACTACCATTTAGTAAGCAACTGAAGTCACTCGAGTAACATTTTCCTGCTGATTATTAATAAATTAGCAGGATATTGTGAAAACAAGCTAGAGAGGAAGTTTCCTAGGTCAGTAATGTACCATCTGATCCGCACTGTGTGCAGGATACACTCAAGGTTACAACTGGTATGAAACCAAGAGGGTGTTTTTGTACATTTCGAAGATTATCATGATGTGTGAACTATCAGTTGAATTTAACAGTTCGTTTTAGAACTAGCTCCTTGAAATCTGAAAATAAAGGGTCTTCCCTTGAGGCGTCTGATAACATTTCAGCCATCTCATCTTAACCCTCAGTGGCTAAACTACAAGTCGTGGATTCTTGTGGGAATTTGCTTTGCCACATACATGACTAATTCTGTCTTGATTGTAAGAAGAAAAAACAAGGGTCTAAAACAGTAATCAAAATTTTGCCCTCCTCTTTGATTCTGGTTATTTGGGGAAGAAAAATGAAGAGGTTTCAGGTTCTGTCGTTCAGTTTTCTGAGTCAAAAAATAAATTGTTGTTGAATAAATAAGGAAAGGCTGTATCCCATATTTCTAGTGTACTTGGACAGGGTGGGGGAAGATGAGATCCAGCATCCATTCCTTCATGTTTATTGTCTTCAGGCATGTCCTGGGCTTCCAGGGTGGTGGACAAGGGGATATGATTTCTTTTTCATGAGTCTTATTTTTTTATTATTAATTTTTTATTGGAGTACAGTTGCTTTCTTCCTCAAGGATCTTAGGGTCTAGTGAGAGAGATTGACATTAAACCAATGAACACAGTATCTAAGTATAAACTATGATTATGAAAGGAAGGAACGACTGTTAGAAGAGAGGTGACGGGTTGCTTATATTGGGTCAGAAAAGGCTTCTCTGAAGAAGTGACGCTCCCTGAGACTTGGAGAGGTATTGGGAGTCCAGTTGGAAGAACGGTGTTCAGGCAAAGGGCGCAGCACATGTAAAGGCCTTTGGAGAGGAAGGAGACTGGCAGGTGATGGGAGCTGCGGGAGCTCAGAGAGCAGGAGAAAATGGCCCAAGGGCAGATGCAGATCGAGGCTGAGGCCAGACCACGCTGGAGGGCAAGGGTCGCAGAAAGACTGGATCTCATCCTGGGTCAAGTAGGCAGCTGTTGGTTTGCTTAAGCTTGAGAATGCTGGTGAGTTGATGTGCTATGAAAGGCATCTTTTTGGCAAATGCAACATTATTGTGCATTCTATTTTTGCATAAATTTTATTAAATGTAAATATTTAATGTAACTATTTTCAGCTTGTCACCATTTTCAAAGGAAAAAATGACAAAAACACCCTAACTGGTGGGCAGACAAAAGTCTGCAGGAGAGTCGTAGTAAAGGCAGGCTGTCAGAGCGGTTGTCTAAGAAATGTGAACACCTCAGATACTAACAATTATTGCCCTTTAAGAGGGCGTGGAAAATGTGCTTCCTCATTAACTTTTGTCACTTAGGAATGAACAGTGTTTTTCTTCAAACCGTTGAGATGAGCTGATTACGGTTTTTAGTTAAGGGCTTGTGCACCTAAAATAAGATTGATAAGGTAAATTCCCCACTTGAAATTTTTTGAAAGGCAAAAATTCTATCTTCACTTGCATTTTTTCCAATCCAGTTCCTCTCCTTTCATGAATTTTGCTAAAAGACCTGTTTCATGGCATAAGAGTCCTATAAATTTCTAAAGACTTATCTGTTAAAAAATCAAATTCCTTTTCAACTTTTTCATGTAGGGTTGGGTGAAATAGCAAAAGATTGCTTCACACGTACTAAAGGTGACCTGGCAAGAATGCAAAATACATTTCAACGTGGTCAGAATTTGTTCTGCTCTAGGACATCTATGTTGGCCTGTTTTAAGTGGACCATTAACAGGGCTTATGCTCACATAATTATCCCTTACAAAAATAAAATGCTAGAGATGAAAAGCCCTCCAGCAGCCCAGAACCCTTTTTGTGACATTCTTCCGTGGCAGACAGACCATGAACAGTCTTCTCTCAGTGTAGGCACTGCACTAGGCACCTTACCTGTAGTAAAGTGGAATTGCATCTCCTATGGGCATTAGGCTTGAATGGCTGAAATATTGCAAGTAGTAAACCCTTAGGAAGTCTTAACTTACCAGTAAAGTACATCGGACATGGCTGTGTATGCACACAGCATAGGTTGCTTCTCACCAAGTTAGAAGGAAAGGGCCACTTGTGTGCCGCTCTCTGGGTACTGCAGCTCTTCTGCTTTTATGAAAGACTTTAAATCCTGGGTAGATGGGGTTGGATGGATGATTTCATAGCACGTCTCTTTGGCCTTAATACACAGTTGTAGGTTGTTCAAATTGTAAGGATTAAACAAGATAATATGCTGGCAAAGGATCTGGCACAGAGTAGGTGCTTGAAAAAACTATTTGCATTTGAATCTCAATCTGTGTTGATAGAAAGATTTTCCCCTACCTTTCTCCTCCTCCTCACACTTTGAAAGTTGTAACACAGACCTTGGTCACCTGCTTCCTGTCTCATAAAGCGGGCATTGCTTTTTATTTCTCAGGATAGAATTCTGACTCCTGAAGTCAGACGTTGCCAGATGAAAACTAAAGCTAATCTAGGCTAATAATTTATCCTCACAGCAAGCCTAAGGCAGGCAGAAAAATAAGCAGTAGTAGGAAATCAGGTGGGTATTCTGAACGATCATACCACAGACTGAAAGGGGCTGGAGTCAACATCGTTTCTGGGGGCTCTGTGGGGGCCACGTGGGTCCTGAGTGGAGAGGAATGACTTGTCAAGTGTTGTCTAGACAATGTTTGCTAAAGTGGAATTACCCACCACCACCACCACCAAAAGAGGGCTGAGGAATTTTGAAAACTTCTGAACTGTTTTGGGAATAGGACAATACATGTTGTTAATTATTTTAAAAAGTCACTTTCTAAGTGTGTAGGAATGGTGTGATAACAGTTAGATCTATGAACTGTTATAAATACTTACCCTGCAGCTTGTCATTCTGTTCTCCACATCTCCATATTTAGGCAGCATACTCTTTATGTTAAATCTTTGATTTTCAGTGACGTTGTTTTAAACTTGGCATGAATAATTGTTTACAACCGCCTCTGTTCCTAGCCATCTAAAAGTGGAGGGAGGTGGTTCAGTCCTTTCAAACTAAAACAATTTCTTTTCTACAACCTCCTTCCCTCACCCCATGATTGTGGTCTAGGCAGTAGGCAAACCAAAATCAAGGAAAGGGTTGATTCCATTTGACTCATTCTTCCAAGGAATCCTGAGGTTTGCTGCAGTTTCCAGCAGGCAAATTTGGAGCAGGATATGGAGATGGAATGGGACTTTACATTATTGAATTTTTATACATACCAGCACTTCACATATATTATCTCCTGTCATCTCTGTGAAATTGCTTGACCACTTTAGGAATGGTGCAACAGCCTCCAAGGAAAATAAGCCATCTTCTGTTTGACTCCTAACATTGGCTCTCACCATATGCCTCTGCTTCAAAGACAGCATTAATGACACTATTCATTTTGCTAGAGCTGGAGGTTGTCATTCATGGAACCTTTATTTTACTTTAAATGCTGTGAATTCCCAGAACATTCCCCACACACCTGTAGTTGATTGTAAATATCAAAAGCTGCACAGAAATTGAAACTACACAGAAATTGTTGTTAGAAAGGCTCCTTTTAAATCATGGGCTGTTCCCTCCCAATTGACTGCAGGTAATTATAAACAGAAATAAATCCTGCAAGACTTCTAAGACCTTATTGACTGGCATTTATGATAAGTAGAAGAGCATCATTTATTTTTTTTGAAATGTTTTCTTCTTCTCACTAATTATCACACCAAATACAGAAAAGTTCTGTAGTAAGGGTATTCTCATCTTCTGCCTGAGAACATTATGAAGCGTGTGTGAATGCCGCGTGACCCAAATTTAAGAAAATGATGGAGATTTCTGAAACAGATGAGGATGCAATAGCTAAGGAACTGCTATTTCTGTCCTGATCATCTTCCCACACTTCAGTCATTGTTAAATCTGTCTCTGGTGGTTACATTTTACTTTTTGATTTTTTTTCCTGTATTTGATCAACTTGTTTTTCTTTTTTCATCTGAATCTGAGAAAATGGCAGGTCGTAATTGAGCCTTTAGATAGAATTTAGTTTGGTTTCCATGAAAGGCTGTTATATTGATTTATTTGACTTATATAATCCTTTGCTTTTTTTTTCCAATTAATAGCAGTTGCAAGGAATTCATAAAGATGAAAGTATATAGCCAGGTAATGATAGATTCACTCCCAGAGAGGAGTGTAATATTCTTAGTAACTAATATATTAAAATGCAGATATATCATTGGCCTTGTTAAAAAGTTTAGATTTCCTTCACAAAGGCTAAGTCAATAGAATAGTAGTTTTAGATTAGATTATTTTAAATAAAATCCCTAAAAATTAAATACTGACAATGATTTTCTATTGCTTTGTCTTTCTCCATGAGTGACTGGGGCATAAACCTTTCATAGACACTCTGAAAAGTGTGTTGAGCTTCCTTCTATAGTGTCTTGACAAAATAATGAGACCTCACTGGTGAAATGCAGAAGAAACCTTCCATCATCTCTGCTTGGTTAGATCCACAGATTTTGTGCCTGTTTGGGGAATGGTAATACAATATGAGTTTGGTTTGGAGGGACGGTAAGTTGGACAATCAATGAAAGAACTTCAGAAACCCTTAATAGGAATTGTTAATACATTCATTTCTTAATAAGTTTAAATGTCAAATAGTTGCCTATTGAGATTAACTATAGGCTTTGAAATAGGAAAGGATATGATAAAAACAGTGTTTAAGGGACATTAAACACTTTTAACCACTTTTGGAAGTAGATTGACAAAAAAAGGGAGAGAAGTTATCTGAGGAAGCAATTACAGTTGACATTTTTAAAAGTGTGGGTTCTGTAAAACTCTGATTTCTAGGTGATGGCTCTAAATGTGGGTGAAATGCCTCATGAATTAAAGGGACTTGAATAGATGGAGACGCGATTGTGAATATAAATAACTCTTCCAGCTTAATAGAGCATTATTTTCTGACTTATGACAGCAATCAGTTATTGCTAAAGCAATTTCAGAGTCAGGGTATAAACCCTTTTTGTAAAAAGGATAGTGTGTTTATGCCCCATGTGAATTCATACTTAGGTAAGTAGGCATCAACTCTAGTTCTCCAAACAGCTTTTTTTTTACTGCTAGTCATTCAACCTTCACCCAGCAAATACTTACCGAGTATTTTCCATCATGCCTTGTGCTGGACACTAGGAAGAGTGGAAACTAGCCAGTCCCTTCCTCAGGGGATTTATTGTCTAGGAGAGGAGGTTAACCATAATTAACAAGTCACATTTGTGATAAGAAGCAAAGGAAAATACTGGCCATTAAGATTAGGTACCATAATTGTTAGGTTTTAAGATCCGTTTTAGAAGGTTATATGAAAATAGGGTCGAAATAAGAGTACTAACAACAGCAAAATAGTAACATTTATAATGTATTTAATGAAAAGGTAAATCACCATATTTCTCTCGTTTGGTCCATACTTACTATGTGTCACTAGATTTTGTGCAACTCCCTCCAAAAGTTGTTTCACTTTGTATATCAACTGCTATGCTGTCTCCTTCTGCTCTTTGCTCTCATGCAGGTGGTGGCCTCGTGAATTTCCTGCTGTTCACAATGGATGTCAGACTCTCTTATTTAGCACTCATTGGGTTACTTGAGATTACAAAGCAGTATTGCTATTTGTACCACTGACTTTATAGAGTTACTATTTTTTTAAGTTTTCTTTATAATTATTGAAGCCTCAGTTCCTTAGGGTTCTGCTGCAACTTTAGAGAGGGTTAGTGGAGATGAGGACTGAGGTTGCGTTTTTCTTCAGTTAATTTGAATGCTTTCTCAGGGAGTCCTGTGTTTACTCACAGAGAGAGATACCCCGGGAGAATTTTCCCTCTAGAAATGTCTGAACCTTGTGATCAGCACTCTCAAAGGTCCTAACCTATGATCGTGTCAGTGGGAGAGGAGAGAGGATGCAAAGATAATACTATGTTCCTGGCTTTGTCATCTGTGGCTATGTTACAAACCACTCGGAGGCTTAATGGTTTTAAAGAACAACAGCCCTTTATTTTGCTCCCATGTCTGCAGTCAAGACTGGGCTGTGTAGGAACATTGCCATCTGCTCCTCACGTGGCAGTGGGAGGAGGACAGAGGCCGGGGCTGGAGAACTTGTTTCAGGATGGCTCCTCCGTGTGCTGGCTGCCTGCTGGGAGGGCAGTGGGACTCTCAGCTCGGGGCTTGGCTTCTTCTCCATGGGTTGCTTCGGCTTCCTTGTCCCAGGGTAGCTGGGATCCATCAGGGAACTCCTAGCAGACAGGAAGTAGCATCTTCTAGTGCCTTAACTCTGGGTTACAAAGTCGCTTTCCACTATATTCTGTCAGGCAGTCACAGGAATCAGGCTCAAGGGAAGAGATGTAGACCTGACCACCTGGCCGGAGTGGCAGAGAATTTGGGGATAATATTTGGCCAACTCCAAAAAAGTGATCTTTGCTGAGCCCTGTCTGCCAGGAGTGCTACCTAGGGCTGTATGTAGATTACCTCATTTAATTCTCAGCATTGTTGCTGGAAGGCGATATATTGTTACCTCACTTTAAGGCTCGTGGTTAAGAAATATGTTCTGTGTCATGCAGCTGACAAGTGTGGAGCCCAAACTTGAACTCTGGCCTTCCTGACTCTAAGTGCATCTTCCTGACCACTCTCCTATATAATCTGGTGGAAGATAACTCTGCCAAGGCTACTGATTATAATGCATGCAGGGTTGTAAAGCATAGATGAAAGAGTTTTAATGAAGGTGGTTGGTTTCTGGGAAGAGGTGGCATTCTAGGAGTCTTCTGAAGAATGATTAATTTCTAGAGCAAGTAATAATTAGAGCAACAAGAAGTGGATGTGAGTCAGACAACATGAGCACAGGATTTGTGTGCTCTGAGCAGAGAGGGAATAAGGAGGTCTGGAGCACAGGCTATGCACTTTAGTGGGGGCTAGGACAGGCTGCTGCTGGGAAAGACTGAGGGCAAGAGAACGGGACAACAGAGGATGAGATGGTTCGATGGCATCGTTGATTCGATGGACATGAGTTTGAGCAAACTCAGGGAGATAGTGAAGGACAGGGGAAGCTTGGAATGCTGCAACAAGAGTTGGACACAATTTAGCGACTGAACAATGACAAGGACAGGCTCGGTCAATGAGGATTTGAAGGCCAAGCTGAAACATCTGTGTGACTAATAGAGTACATAGGGCAGAGTCCCTAAGATGTCTAAGCAGGGAAATGCACTGACCCCAAAGCACTGGTTTTCAAAGTGTGGTTTCCAGGCCAGCGGCATCTGCATCACCTAGAGCTTGTTTAAAAAGTTAATGTGTTAATTTAAAAAATCAGAGAAAGGCAAATACCAAATGATTTTACTCACATGTGAACTCTAAAACAGATGAGCAAACAAAAAGAAAAATCTCATAGATTTGGAGACCAGAGGAGAAGAAGAAAGACGCTGATGGGCGAGCAAGATGGGTGAAGGGAGTCAACTAGATGGTGGTGGGTAACGGCTAGATCTGTGGTGGCGATCACACTGTTGTGTATACAGATGTTGCATTATAATGCTGTATTCAGTTGCTCAGTCATGTAGACTCAGTCATCAGGACTCTTTGCAATCCCATAGACTGCAGCATGCCAGACTTCATTGTCCATCACCAACTCTGGGAACTTGCTCAAACTCATATCCATTGAGTCAGTGAGTTAATGTGTTAATTTAAAAAATCAGAGAAAGGCAAATACCAAATGATTTTACTCACATGTGAACTCTAAAACAGATGAGCAAACAAAAAGAAAAATCTCATAGATTTGGAGACCAGAGGAGAAGAAGAAAGACGCTGATGGGCGAGCAAGATGGGTGAAGGGAGTCAACTAGATGGTGGTGGGTAACGGCTAGATCTGTGGTGGCGATCACACTGTTGTGTATACAGATGTTGCATTATAATGCTGTATTCAGTTGCTCAGTCATGTAGACTCAGTCATCAGGACTCTTTGCAATCCCATAGACTGCAGCATGCCAGACTTCATTGTCCATCACCAACTCTGGGAACTTGCTCAAACTCATATCCATTGAGTCAGTGATGCCACCCAACCATCTCATCCTCTGTTGTCCCCTTCTCCTGCCTTCAATCTTCCCAGCATCAGGGTCTTTCTAATAAGTCAGATTTTCTCATCAGGTGGCCCAAGTATTGGAGCTTCAACTTCAGCATCAGTCATTCCAATGAATATTCAGGGTTGATTTTCTTTAGGATTGATTGGTTTGATCTCCTTACTGTCCAAGAGACTCTCAAGAGTCTTCTCTAAGTTAAAAAATACCGATTCCTCAGCACTCAGCCTTCTTTAGGGTCCAACTCTTACATCCGCACGTGACTACTGAAAAAACATAGCTTTGAGTATACAGACCTTTGTCAGCAAAGTGATGTCTCTGCTTTTTAATATGCTGTCTAGGTTGGCCATAGATTTTCTTCCAAGGAGGAAGCATCTTTTAATTTCACAACTGCAGTTACCATCTACAGTGATTTGCTGTATACCTGAAATTTACATTAAAAAGGAATGCAAATATTTAGACTCACACTCTAGACCAGCTAACTAAGAAACTTTGGGGGTGGAACACAATCTACCCTGTGGTCTCACAAGCCCTTCGGGTGACTGATCGGTACTCAAGTTTCAGAGCCGCTGATCTGACAAATGGTCGTCACTGTGAGGCCAGATGTGTTTTATGTAACATAAAATCAGGGTGCTCTTAAATCCTTGGTACTGATTGAAATCCCTGAAGGCTGAAGAGGCTTTTTGTGCAGTAAGCAGAATGGCCAGCAAATTAGGGTCTGATGCTGTTTCTAGTTGCGGAGAGATTTTGATGAGAAAAAGACAGCCAGTGACTGGTCTCAGGACAGCTTCTCCAAAAACCATCATTAAGTGACTCAACCCAGACATGTTCTCAAAGAAGCTGTGGGAATCATGCTAAAGAAGCTTTCTAGAATTGTTGGACTAAAATAAAACATGCTATTGAGACATTAAGAGCTGTGTATAAAAATGGATATTTGGTCACAGTCCTATGTGATCATTTTTCTTGAAAACTTTTATACCCTTGATTGTTCCACAGAGGATTTAAGGTGGCTTACAAGAATAAAAACAGCAAGATGGAAGATACAAGTATGTGAAAATCGAGATTAGGAGTTAAAACAGGAGCTTACGAACCTCGTAGTCAGAAGACCTTTTCTTCTCATGAAATCTTACGTGGGGGCCCAGTACATATAACAGAAGCTGAGCCACTGAGTTGAAGCAAAAGTTGGGGCCGTATGCTTCCTGATGGGAAAAATAAAATAGTAACAGGCGAGTTACATGACTTGTGTTGTTCATAAGAAAAAGTGCCACGCTGATTACTTCCTCAGGGAAGACAGACTGCCAGTTGTTGGGGTCGAAAATGTCTTTCTTTTCTATTAATTAATTATGGATTTTGTTTTATGTTTGATTGCCCTGGGTCTTCGTTGCTCCACACGGGCTTTATCTAGTTGCGGCAAGCAGGGCCTACTCTTTGTTGCAGTGGCTTCTTCAGTTGCAGAGCACGTGCTCTGGGACACATCGGCTTCAGTAGTTGCAACGCGCGGGCTTAGTAGTTGTGGCACATGGGCTTAGTTGCTCTGTGACATGTGGTACCTTCCCCGACCAGGGATTGAACCCATGACCTGCAATGGTGGGCAAATTCTTACTCACTGTCCACCAGGAAAGTCCTGAAATTTTCTGTAGTGCATCTTCAAATGGGAAGTGTGTTTATCAATGTCCACGTAAAATGGGATAGCTGAGCGCAAGTGACTGCTTATGCCTAGCATCCAAGGGCATAAGTGAGAGTCAAGATGCCTAGGCGAGGTAGCCAGGGTGGAAGTGAAGAGGGTCAGGTGGTGGGAGGTGGACAGGCAGCAGGGGGTTAATGCATAGCTCCTCCCTGCCCCCCCCCAAGATTTCCCTGTGAAGGAGGTAGTCAGAAGATCCTCTAAATAAACAGATGGGCTGTGTAACCTTCAAACCATTTGCTAGTATGATCTATCATTTGCTAATGTTCCTTGTTTAATCAGTTTATGTACACATTTTTCAGACAGAACAAGTCATTTATATTCAAACATGGTTAGACAAAGCAGTAGCTGTAAAAATGAATGTGGAACAGAAAAGCATGAAAATGATTTATAGCAATGTTTCCAAAAGAAAATGAGAATTGACATTAAAAAACTTTGGCTTATAACAGTTTCTAAGAATGTCCAGCGACTGCCTGGAACAAACATTTGTATGTCACAAATTTATGAATGTACTTTGTAGTTCAGGTACTGTTGGTTGACATTAAACACTGTAGGTACCACATTCTAGCACTGTAATAATTTCACTAAATATTTCCTCGAATCAACTGACTTCATTTGGAAGTTCATCAGTTTGCAAGCTTATCAGTTTTCCACCTGCTTGGTTTTAGTCTTTCCAATTTCCTTTATTGTAATCATTCATGCTTAGAAAACCAGTTTGTGCCACATTTTTTCCGGCACACCTCAAATGGTTTAAAATGTTACAAGCACTGTGGTAACCCTGCAATCTAGAATTTCCTTACTCATGTGTTTCTTCCCTCCAGTGGATTGTGTATGGATTTTTTCAAGGCCTTGTTGCTATTCTCTGCCTGTCTCCAGACCGGATACCATGTTTCCAAATTGTAACTAACCAAGTGTAACTGTTGGTAAATATTCACTGTCCTATCAAGTAGGCTACCTTACCTAAATGAAACCAACTATAGTACCCTAACTAAAAATGAGAGTCTTTTAAGTGAGACAAAGTCGCTAGCTTTTAAATCTTGACATTTTTAACAACAAAGTGAAGATTCCCCAATAGGAATAATAACAGAACAACTTTTAAACGGTTTTACTAGTAAAAAATATTTATTAGAATTGAAAGTTTATATCAGCTTCATAAAATATGACAATTTATAGGCTATTCAAATGTGTCTCATCATTAATAATTGTCCTAACTGTATCAGTAATATTGTATGATGTTTTAAAGTTACAGTTTTGTTTTATTTTTGTTTTGTACATATTTGATAGGACCTGTATGGAATCAGTCTTTCTCTCTGACAGTTTTCCTCACTAATTATTGTTTTAATTCTTCATGTACTAGAAGTTATACTAACTTTTCTTAATAGAAACATATATCACTTGATAAATTCTGACTTTAAAATTCATTGAGAATCTTTCCTCCGTAATGTAACTGTAACCCCGTTATTCAACATTGTTTTATATTCTTCATTTTTATCAAGCATTGTCAGTAATTTTAGTGCTCATCAATTATAGCCTTTTAGACTGTACTGCATTTTATAGGACTGAAGAAATAAAACCTAATTATTCCTCTGTATTCTCTAATCTATTTTTCTTTTAGTGGTAGGCAGAAGTGATTTTCAAAATGTTAATAGCATTATATAGGCCCCAGTGAATCAAGAATTCCTAACTAGCCAAGACGTGTGACATCCATTACACCATCTTCTGCATACTAGCCGAACAAGAGCCTTTGTGATGGGTATCTTTTAGAAATATTTTAGCTTGGAAGGCCTTCCAAGGAGATGCACAGTCCAATCAGATATATTTGCTGTGTCATCTTAATGCATCTTGGTAATGCCTGTTAATGATTTTAGAATGACCTATTCATATAAACTATAATTTAAGTGGGTACAGATTTAAATGACATAATTTACAAAGAATTTTAAGTTATGCTATTTAAAATAGCGTGCCTACTTCTAATTATTGAAGCAATATATGTTCTTTGTAGAAAGTCTTTAAAAGGCACTGAAAATGAAACTCAACCTTCATTCAGAAGTAACCATTTTTATCTGCATTAATGAGGGTACATAGTATTTATCTCTCAAAATACAATCATGCACTACATAATTATTTTATAACCTGTTTTTCTCAGTATATTGTGTGTATGTCACTAGATATTTATCAACATTATGATTTTTAGTCACTGCATGTCACTTATTTAATGAAACCTCAATGACTGGAAGTCTCCTTCCACGTGTTAGGTTACATGAGGTCTAGCTGCAGTTCCTCCTTTGCAGATCCCCCCAGTTCCCTTGGTCTTCTCAGTTTGCCCCTTTCACTTAGCAAATCCCTGTTGAGTTCAACTCTCTGCCAACCTCATGTCCACACCCATAGGGTAGCACAGGCTGGAGCAAAACCATCCGCCTTGCTGACTGGACTCGCTTTAAATTCCTGACCGTTTGTGCCTCACGTCAGCCGTTGGTGCTGGTTGGCAGTGACAGCGCATTTCTCAGTGCTTTCCTCACCTGTTCCTCTAGATGCTTTCGCGCTTTCTTCCCCTGTGGAGACCTTCCTTCAGCACCTCCTGCCTTTGCTTCACTCTGGGCTGCGTTCCGTTTCACTGAGAGTGTAGAGGCGATCAGAAAGAACTGCCATCCTCTCTCAGCAGCGCGTGGACCAGCGCAGGCGTCGGTCCGCACACTCATGTTCCTCCTCTCACTGTGGGCACAGGCTGCCCTGGTTTCTGGTTCAGGCTCTGCCGGCCCGTGTGCACCCACTTCCGTGCCTTCTCCAATATTCAGGGACACCTCTTCAGCAATTATTCCCAACCCTTCTGTGTCATCAAATTTTTCCTCAAATTGGCCTTGCCTCCCACTGGTGCTTCATTTCCTTCTGCCACGTTACAGCAAAACTCCCTGAGAGAGTTGTCTGCCAGCTGACGCCATTCCTTTCCTTCCACTCTCTCTCCCTTGGACCTCCTCTAATCAGACTTTTCCCACGCGCTCTCTACCAAGAGTCAACCCCACTTTGTAGTTGCCAGGGGAAAAAAAAAATGAAGAAACAACCTCAGAGTAAGACTTGGTTCCTCTCTTTTCTTTCACACTCTGTATCCAGTCTCTCTATAAATCTTGTTGACTCTTAACTGTAAGATACACAACCTAACTGCTTCTGCCATCCCACTGATCCTTCTCTGTATTAGTTTCCAGTCAGAGTGCTCCTATTAAAACAGGAGTCGGGTCATGGTGTCCTTCAGCTAACATCCATCGCTTTAGTTGCCACTTTCTGAGGAAAAGGCAGAGGCCTACCAGGGACCTCAAGACTGAATGCTCCCCACCCCACCCAGTCTCGTGGTACCTTTTCCTTACTCTTCTGCGGCTCTAAACTGGCCGCTGGCCCCGTTGCCTGTTCCAGCCTTGGGGCTTTTGCGTTTACTGTTCTCTCTGCCCAGAAAGCTCTTATGAGTAGACCTGTGGCCTCCTTCCCTTGCCCTTTGAAGTTCTTTGTTGAAATGTCATCCGTCCTGTTTACATTGCCGCCCTCTCCACATCAGATGGGGTCCTCTTCCTCCTCTCTTGATTCATTTAGGTCTATTACATGTATTAGCATTTGATATGGTATATATTTTTACATGTTTAACATATCTACATGTTCGTTTTCATTTTCCCACTGGAACATAAGCTCCTTGAGAGTAAGGATTTTGTTTTGTTCACTGCTTTATGGCTCCTGGCTTGATAAATATTTGTTGAATGAATGGATTTAGATGGACTCCAAATATCCCCCGTGAAATAAACGTGTACTTTTATATCAAGGGGCTTCCCTGAGGGCTCAGTGGTAAAGAATCTGCCTGCAATGCAGGAGTAACAATAGGACGCAGGTTTGATTCCTGGGTTAGGAAGATCCCCTGGAGGAGGAAATGACAACCCAAACCACTTACAGTATCCTTGTCAGGAAAATCCCATGGACAGAGGAGCTTCATAGGTTATAGTCCATGAGGTCACAAGGAGGCTAGATTAATAAATATGTATAGACATAGCCATATTATATCCTGTTTTTCCTTTTTCCATGTCATACAAAAATGCTCATTTATTTTTGATTTTAGGTTAGTGCATTTTTTGCTATCTCTCTTCTTTTTCCATAGGTGGTAGAGCCAATGGGGAGGATAGCTTTTATGTATCACTTGGTTCTAGGGTGTTAAGTGTGCATTTCTAGGGAGCCTAGAGTACTTTCCTACACTTTATGGTGCCTTCTTCCTGCTTCCATCATCATTCTGTGGTAGCGATGAGTTAGTGGTTAGTGTGAGTCCTTAAAGCCTGTAAGAAAGAAACTGTGCTCTGATCAGGTGTCCCTTTTACCTTGTTCTCCACCAAGCCCGAGGAGCTGTTGGTTCTTGTGTTTATTCTCTGCTTATAGCATCCCTGCCATTTGCTGTCTTGATTGTGGGGTAAACTCGGGAGTTGGTGAAGGACAGGGAGGCCTGGTGTGCTGTGTGTGGTTCATGGGGTTGTGGAGAGTCGGACATGACTGAGCGACTGAACTGAACTGCGATTCTAATGGCAACTACTTCTAAATTGTTACTGTTCTATTTTTCCTCTTTTAGGCCTTGATATTCTATTCTTTTGTACCCCATCATTTTTCAACCATGATGGAGGGAAAAAGTGATCTCTCATCTGACCACATCAGTTAGTGTCTCTAACTTTCTGCATGTGGTATATAATCATGTGTTCATCAAGCTTCCTTTTCCCCATTCTTACACATGTCATTTCTGGTGGAAAGAAGGGGTTCCATGAAAAGTCTGTCTTTTTCTATTTGAGACTTAATTTATCCTTGGATAGGTATGGAACAGACTATTTTAGGGTCCTGAGGCTACCACCCAGAGAAGGCAATGGCACCCTACTCCAGTCCTCTTGCCTGGAAAGTCCCATGGACAGAGGAGCCTGGTAGGCTGCAGTCCATGCTAAGGGTCGGACGCGACTGAGCGACTTCACTTTCACTTTTCACTCTCATGCATTGGAGAAGGCAATGGCAACCCACTCCAGTATTCTGCCTGGAAAATCCCAGGGACGAGGGGGCCTGGTGGGCTGCCATCTATGGGGTCGCACAGAGTCGGACATGACTGAAGTGACTTAATAGCAGCAGAGATTACCACCATGTTGCCATTTGATGTTTGGAAGTTGCTGCTGTCTCGTTAGTGTTCTAGAACAAGTGTGTCTGTAGAGGGCTCTTCATTCTCTGTAGCAAAACATACAAGTCTGAAATGTTCCGAAGACTTAATGAAAGGGTAAAGATGAAAGGGAAATAAAGACAGAGAGTAGTAGAGTTTGAAGGAGCAGCTATCAAAATGTGCTTCATTGTCCACAGAATCCACAAGACCCTTGTATGTAGGTTAGGAGATCAACACGATTTTCTTAATAATAGAAGACATTTTCTGTTTTCAGTCTCATCCTATCATAAGTGTACACTAAGAATTTTTCAGGCTTTATGATGTATGATTTTGTAACAGATCCAATGAAGAAGCAGGTAGGAAAATCTGACTGTTTTCTGTTATACCAGTTGTTTAAGAGATTTGCAGAAATATAAAACAATGCCACTTTGATTTGAAAAATACAGTGATTTTTTTCCCATAAAAATTTATGTTGTCATGCAGTATGGTTTTATTATTGTTTCAAAATAATGAGTAGACATTAATGTTCTTAGTCTTAATTTCTTTTAAGATAAGTAGCAATAGCTACAGCCTGCATAAGCAAAAGCTCTTTGGGTTTTTAATAATTTTCGAGTATGAAGAGGTTCTGAGATCGAAATGTAAAATCACTGGTCAGATAATTTGGGTTTTGAAATACAGCTCGTTCGTGTTTAGCTGTGACCTGTTTAGACCCATTCTTCCTCCAGAGCCCATGCTGAGCAGTCTCTCTTGATTACTTAGGGTTTGCCCACACAGCTCAGATTTCCCGCTGGAAAACATAGCTTTGTCTAATGATGCTCCAAATAATTGCCCACAAGAGAAGCTCTCCAAAGAGAGAGAACCACGCTCTTTGCAGCCGCAGCAAGCTACAACCGTAGACAATGAGGTGCAGTGTCCCTGGTGTGCTTATACGGGATGCCCCTGTGTGGCAGTAGGTTACAGGGGTGGGGAAGACACGGAGAGGGCAGGGGAGAAATCTTTTTTTGCTCTTGTGATGTGCCTGACCTCGACTTGACGCTGAATACTGACAGGAATCAAAAATACCCCCTCCCCCTTGCGTCTTTGACAGGGGTAGGGATTGCTAAAGGTTCTGCTTTTCACAAAAGAAAAATCTTTCCCATTCTAGCCTGTTTCTGGAGTTAGAAATGTTTTGAAAGCCTACAGGTTCAAGAAAGCTATGATGCGTAGCTGTGGTCATGTACTTTTCACTCTTTGAAACCTTTAAAATGCACCCTAAATATTTGTGGAATGCATGAACAGGTGTTTGTGTGTGTGTGTGTGTGTGTGTGTGTGTGTGTATACTTGTCTGTATACATACATATATGTGTATGTGTTTATTAATTTTTATAGCCCACATAAGTTAGGAGTGACTCTTTCAGAGTTGGAGAAATAATTTGGGTAATACTTTTGGAAGTTTAGACTAATCAAATTTGATTATTTTATAGTAATAAATAGTCATAAAAATTTTATAGATAGAGCCTATTTTAAGAAAACATTTTAGGGTAGTTTTGTAGAAGTAAAGATGGGTTATTTTGTGGGAACCTTGAGGTAATGATGCTGTAGGTGATAAAGCTGAAGTGTAGGGAGGTGGCCATGTGACCAGGGTCCAGCAGGACTGGAACTAAGTGTTAAACCAAGATCATACTCTAGGTTCCTGCCCTTTTATCATGAGGCTCCTAAAGTCAGAGGCTTGACCTTATTTCTTTTTTAGATAGAAGTAGCCTGGAAAATCCCATGGACCAAGGAGCCTGGTGGGCTACAGTCCATGGGGTTGCACAGAGTCGGACACAACTGAGCGACTTCACTTTCACTTTTCACTTTCATGCATTGGAGAAGGAAATGGCAACCCACTCCAGTGTTCTTGCCTGGAGAATCCCAGAGACGGGGGAGCCTGGTGGGCTGCCATCATGGGGTCGCACAGAGTTGGACACTACTGAAGCGACTTAGTAGCAGCAGCAGCAGCAGCCTGGAAAATCCCATGGATGGAGGAGCCTGGTGGGCTGCAGTCCATGGGGTTGCGAAGAGTCAGACATGACTGAGCGATTTCACTTTGACTTTTCACTTTCACGCATTGGAGAAGGACATGGAACCCACTCCAGTGTTCTTGTCTGGAGAATCCCAGGGACGAGGGAGCCTGGTGGGCTGCCATCTATGGAGTTGCATAGAGTCAGACATGACTGAAGTGATTTAGCAGCAGCAGCAGCAGCATTTTTATTAAATTAAAACCATGTGGCTGAAAATGCTTATAAGAAGACATTAACAAGAGTAAAGTGCTTGATCCCATTAACGTGAATAATTTATTAGCATATTGAATATAATCATATGTTATGTGTGTTGAAGTTTTTCGTTTACTGTGATCCCTTTATCTTTTCTAGAGGATTTTACTAAGCTACAAGATGCGTTATTAAGCTGTTTCCATGGTGTTAATGTGGTCCTTGCCTTTATTAGCTGTGTGACTTTAGGAAATGTATTCCCATACCTCCAATCTCAGTTTACCACTCTGACAAATGGGATGTAAAACAGCTCTCTTAATATGGTTTTCAGGACTTAATGGTGCTATGTGTGCAAACTCCTAATAGTCATAGCTCTTATTGTGTGCCATATAGGGAGATGGGGTGAGGGAAACAGACTGTGGGGAAAATTTACTATTTGTGACCAGAAGAGAAGAGTAGGTAGGCTCCTGTTTTAGGCAGGGTCGTTAGGAAAGGCCTCAAAATGAATTTTAATGTTTCTCTGGGAAATGAACTTGTGGAAATTGTATTTTGGAGGATTTTTTTTTTAAGGACTCCCATTTGGAACATTCATATACATTATTAAACAAGAATGTAGAAACACTTTAAAGAAATTAAGAAATTCTAAATAATAAAATGGTACAGTGGTTCCCAGCTGCTTCATAACTGCTTATTATTAAAAAGATTTATATAAACAACCTAGAGAAACTATAGTAAATCCTGAAATCTGTATGCCAGGGCAGTTTCTTTCAGTATTTTGTATGTCAGTGTTCTCATGAATGTTTTTGTAAAAGCAGATTTAAAGGTGATATATAAAAGTGGAACCCCATATATTAAATAGTAGATTTCAGAGAATTTCTGCTTCAAATTTTCCAAGCTAGATCACTTGTTAAATCGCTGGTCATTTGTTAGAAAGTCTGAATTTGAGTATATAAATCCTTTTAATAGCTAGGATAGTTTTCAAAGATCGGGCCTGTGATCAATGCAGAGTTCATATATGTTAATGATTTTTAAAAATTCTTCTTTCTATTCCTTTTGTAATGATTAACTAACGTCTGAAGAGAAAATTTGCCTATAGTCTCACCCCCAGACAAGGCGGCAGATACGCCGTTGGGCTCTTTAATAATATTAGCATTAGAGACCGTGCTTCTGTTTTGTGCTATGTACCCTTTATAACATTCCTGTTTACTCAGTGGGAAACTGTAGTTCAGTGGGTCTCGTCTCTTCTGATGTTAGTGGCAGATCTCTGATCTTTGGGCTCAGGGTTTGGTTTTTGTCCTTTTCACCATGGTGGTTGCTCACACCAGAGATGGACTCTTGATGCTTGGGAGGGTTTGTAGAAAGCAGTAACAGTTGAGGGTTTGTAGAAAGCATTAAACTAAGCATCTTGTTACACTGTGCTTACCTCTAGGTGGAATGTCTTCTCTTGGAAGATTGTGTCCCCTAGAGCAATATTGGGCTTCCCTGGTAGCTCAGCTGGTAAAGTATCTGCCTGCAATGCAGGAGACTGCAGTTTGATTCCTGGGTCAGGAAGATCCCCTGGAGGAGATAGATGACCCACTTCAGTATTCGTGGGCTTCCTTGGTGACTCAGGTGGTAAAAAATCTGCCTGCAATGCAGGAGACCTGGGTTCGATCCCTGGGATGGGAAAATCCCCTGGAGGAGTGCATGGCAACCCACTCCAGTGTTCTTGGCTGGAGAATCCCCATGAATAGAAGAGCTGGTGGGCTACAGTCCATGGGGTTGTAAAGAGTCGGGTACGACTGAGCAACACAGCACAGCACAGAGCAATATTACAGTTAACTGTAGCCACGTAATAAGCTATACCGAAATTTTGTTGTTTTAAACAATGATTTGTTCTTGTCATGATCTGTGTAGGTTGGCTGGGTTCAACTGGGCTAGTTTAAGGGGCAGCGCAGTAAGGGGTGAGGCTGGAAAGGCAGGCAGAGATCAGTTGATGAGGGACCTTGTGGCTGCAGCTTTAGGTAGATGTCCCTTTCTGGGGCTTTTAGACCATCCTTTTTATAAGGATTATGCCTAATCCTTTACTTGGCATTTTCTTTACTGGGAGAGACTGGTTAGGGCCAGTGAGGAAGAGTTTAGGAGCAAAGAAAGTAGCCAGGTATACCAAGACAAGAGAAGTAGAAACCAGAATCTGGAAGGGACTTCCCTGGTGGCCCAGTGATGAAGATTCTGAGCTTCCAATGCAAGGCACACAGGTTTGAACTTTGGACAGTTAATAAGATCCCACGTGCTGCACTGGTGTGGCAAAAAAAATCTGGAAAAGATGCTGTCAGAGAAGATTCATGGTGGTGAGAAAACAAAGTTTATTAGGCTGCTGCTGCTGAGTCTCTTCAGTCGCGTCCGACTCTGTGCGACCCCATAGACGGCAGCCCACCAGGCTTCCCTGTCCCTGGGATTCTCCAGGCAAGAACACTGGAATGGGTTCCATGTCCTTCTCCAATGTATGAAAGTGAAAAGTGAAAGTGAAGTTGCTCAGTCGTGTCCGACTCTGTGCTACCCCATGGACTGCAGCCCACCAGACTCCTCCATCCATGGGATTTTCCAGGCAAGAGTACTGGAGTGGGGTGCCATTGCCTTCTCCATTTATTAGGCTAGCAGATGTTAAAAAAGAACATTTTGTTGTTTTGTTATTGGTGGTGGTGGTGTTATTAAAGTGTGGAGCTCAGTGCCTTGTTATTGAGAATTTATTATTATTATTTTTTTGGTTACAAATGACAGAACCAGATAATTCCCAAGAAATAGATTTGGCTCATATAATTGAGCAATTACAGCAGTAAGTCTAGCTTCAAGGTCTCACTAGACACAAGGACTCAAGTGATGTTGATCAGAACTCAGTCTCATTCCATTTCTCAATTATGATTTATTCCTTCAGGTTAAGTCTACTCAGGCAAAGACTGGCTCTGGTCTCTCTGAAAAGTACATTGGTAAATTGGAGAATTAGGTTATCTTGTACAAGAGTTACATTTATTAACTCTTTCCATTGTATTCTTAAAGATCACCTTGTTCAGTTTTATAAAGAAAAATATAATGGGGGAAACCCCATGAAATGATACAAATTTAGCATCATTACACACCTATGAGAAGAGCCAAAATCCAAACACTGGCAATACCAAGTGCTGCTGAGGATGGGGAACAATAGGAATGCTTATTGATTGGTGATAAGAATGCAAAATGGTACAGCTGCTTTTGGTACTCCACTTTGGAGGTTTCTTACAAAGCTAAACATACTTGTACCTACTCCAGGAATTATGCTCCTTGGTATTTACCCAAAGGAGTTGAAAACTTACATTCACAGAGATGTTTATAGAAGTTTTATTCATAATTTTGAAAACCAGGAAGCAGCCAAGATGCCCTTCAGGTGGTGATTTGGGATACATCCAAACAATGGAATATTATTCAGTACTGAAAAGAAATGAGCTGTCAAGCCATAAAAAGACACGGAGGAACCTTAAGTGAGGATTACTTAGTGAAGGAAGCCAGTCTGAAAAGGCTGCATTCTTCATGATTCCGAGTATACTACAAAGTTCTGGAAAAGGCAACACAGAGATGGTCAGAAGATCAGTAGTTGTGGCAGGAGTGAGGAGTGGGGAGAGAGGTGAATAGCTAGAATGCAGAGCATCAAAACCACTCTAGATGATACTATAATGATGGATTTATGTCATGCATTTGTCCAAACACATACAATGTACTAGACCAAGAGTAACCCCCAACGGCAGACCGTGTACTTCCGTGATGTTATGCAATATAGATTTATTAGTTGTACCAAATACGCCACTGTGGTGGGACTCGTTGATAATGGGGAGGCTGTGTGTTCGTAGGTGCAGAAGCTGTATAGGAAATCTCTGCATGTTCTTCTCAATCTTTCTGTGAATATAAAACTCCTCTAAAAATAATCTTTTAGAAAAACAATCCAAGAGCATGGCTTGTGTTTAAAACTTGAAGTAGCAGGAATAAGTAGAAGCATCACCTTGGTAATGAAGCCTTCTGTAACCAACTCTTGGGCCCAGTCTTAGCCTGGGCACTTGATAAGTGGTATATAAATTCTCCTCTTACTGAGAGCAACAGAACTGAACACTTGTCCTTGTAGCAAGCAACATGCTGTGCACTGTACATTAATTATCTCTTTAAGACTTACAGCAGTTCTGTGACTTAGGTGTTATTACCTTTATTTTACACCTGAGAAACCGAGGCTTAAGTGGTTAGCAACGTGGGAGAGGTCACAGAGCTAGGAAATTGTAGGACCAACATCCAAATCCAGGCAGTTGGAAACCAGAGTCTCTATCCTGGACTGGATTATGTGGCTTTCCCTCCCTAGAAGCTTCAGTGTCTTTGCAGTCTCAGCCAGACCCACTCGCTTTAAGGAACAAGAGCTGGGCAGGTTAGCGTGCCCATCTTTCTTGTGGACAAGTCACCCTCACGGCTCACTGTGCTGTCCCTGGGGTTCAGTGGGAGGCTGTCTCCTGCAAACACTGTTCAGATGGAGCTTCAGCCGTCCCTTGTAGGAGGCTGGGAAGTTACAGCATCCATCCATGCACAGCAGTTTCTGGCCCTCTTGGGTTCAGAATTCCACCTGAGGATGTGAGCACTGTAAGCTGTTTTTCCTTTTATTAATGCTGGCAATTATCTGAAGAGAGTAGGAAAATTGGAACACTGTTGTATAACTCCGAGGCATTTCAAAGAGGCACCTCTAAAAAAGTAAAACCTTAACCTTTTGCTTGTGTAGCTTTTAAAGGGCCAGAATTATTTGGTTCTGAGAAGATAGTAGGTATGTGCTTAGTCGCTCAGTTGCTTTGCCGCCCCATGGATCACAGCCTACTAGGCTCCCCTGTCCATGGGGATTTTCCAGGCAAGAATACTAGGGTGAGTTGCCATGCCCTCCTCCATGGAAGGAGGATCTTCCCAACCCAGGGACTGAACTCCAGCCTCCTGCATTGCAAGTGGATTCTTTACCACCTGAACCACCAGGGAAGCTCACAAATACTGCAGTGGGTGGCCTATCCCTTCTCTGGGGGATCTTCCTGACCCCGGAATCAAACAAGGGTCTCCTGCATTGCAGGTGGATTCTTTACCACCTGAGCTATGAGGGAAGATAAGTAAACCCAACTTAACACCTTCCAGGTGGACCAAAGAATTAGTGTATTCCTGTTCCTGTGTTGAAAAGAAAATGGAACAAATTATAAAAGCTCATCATTTCTTGAAAGCAACAGAGTTGAATGCTGTAAATGAGACTGCTACAGATGTTAAGATGGAGAAATTTATGATTAGCACTTTAAAAAGTAACACTTCTTCATTTTAAATGTTAATTTTATATTTCTTTAACATGTTGACTAGGTAAATATTCTGTCCCTCAAACTATGTACTTACCTTGCATTCTTACAACCCTGCATTGAAATTTTAAATTATCTCTCATGAGGAAGAAAAGAGAGATCAGTTTGTTCCATTCTGTGCTCTGTATCAGTTCCTAACTGGAGTGGATTATAAGAATCCTAGGTAGGAAGAAAAAAAAAAAAAAACAAAATTAGCCTAAGTTCTCAGCTAGCTCAGAATCAGTTTGTTTTCTCTAGTTTTTAGAGATATTATGGATTCTAAATTTATATCACATACTCTTAGTCAAACGTATGTACAAAATACATTCTGAAGTCCATATATTTGACTAAGCTATGTTAAGATCTGTTCTATCTCTCTGTCTATATTTCTTTGAATAGTTTATATGGCTGAGAATAAGCTGTGTACAAAGCTGTTCCTGATTAACCTTTTTTCTTCCAGCTGGAAATTCTTAATCAGAAGCTTTATTTCAAAGGAGCAAAGCTAGTCACTAGCACTACTCAGTACTAACACTTTCAATGTTTGTGCTTAGTTGCTTCAGTTGAGTCTGACTCTTTGCAACCCTGTGGACTGTAGCCTGCCAGGCTTCTCTGTCCATGGGATTCTCCAGGCAAAAGTACTGGAGTAAAGATCCTACTCCAGAGGATCTTCTCGACCCAGGGATCAAACCCACTTCTCTTATGTCTCCTGTGTTGGCAGGAGGGCTCTTTACCACTAGCGCCACCTGGGAAACCCTGATGTACATTTAAACTAATTCATAAAGAATTCATTGTTTATTGTGCGTTTAGCTCAGTACTCATGATAAACATGAGGAGGGCCCAGTCTCTTTCTTGGAGTTTATAGCCTAGTCTAGGAGGAGAGAGAGGCATTTTTAAGCAAATAACAGTGTTATGGTGGAATCACAGGTGTTCAGCTGAGAGCTGTATACAAAAGACAATGGTGGCACAGAGAGAAAGGATTGGGCATTGGGGCAGGGGTGGTCACGAAAGCTTTACAGAGAGAGACGAACTCGAAACTCGGTCTCACTGGAAAAATACAACAGCAGCTCTATACACAATGCTGAGAAACAGCATGGTAAACTGAAGGCCTTGTGAATGGTTTTGTGGTTGGAACTTGTTTTAAAAGGCACCCAGGATTGGTTTCATTTATTGTTGTCTGTGCTTGGTCTTCAGTACTGCCCGGGCTTTTCTCTAGTTGCAGTGAGCAGGGGCTACTCTCATCCCTGAGCACAGGCTCAGTAACTGTGACTTCCAGGCCATGGAGCACAGGCTCAGCAGGTGCAGTGCATGGGCTTCACGTTGCTCTGTGGCATGTGGGATCTTCCTGGAAGGATTGAATCCAGGTCTCCTGCATTGGCAGGTAGATTCTTTGTCACTGAGCTACCGGGGTAGCTCACTACCCTGGATTTGTTTTAATCAGATATGATAAGATGCAGACATGGCAATGACTGCCATGATGGAAGAAAATTTTTATACTTAGATCTGAGAAATAGAAAGCACAGCGTAGCCATGAAGGGCCATGTGGGGAAGCACCAGGGTCAATCTGGAGGCAGAAGAATCAGGAGGGGCAGAAAGTCTTTATTATGGTTTCTGTGGGAAGGAATGTATAAGGTGAGGAAAGCAGGCTTAGCGTTGAGTAGTTTGAATAATTTCAAAAAGCTCCAGGAAATAGGGACTGCCACTTGTTGTCCAAACCTGTTCCTGGAGTGATTAGAGTCGGGGATAGTAGGTTTATTAATGAGGGAAGGTTTGATAAAGGAGGTGATAAAGGTGGGGAGGGGTGGTGTTTGGGCTGCAGATTGGTTGGTTTGCATAGGAAAGTCACATTTGCAAACAGTCATTTGCTCTCTCTACAAACTGACTAGCCCTGAGAGGAGCAATCTTTCCCTCGTCAATGAGTTAGATGTTAGAACAGCAAGAATACCAAAAATAAGGATATATAATTAACACAGAGCTTAGGAGATGACAAGAAGGAAAGTGAAAAATAAGAGGAGAGAGAGAACACGAGTCAGCTCATGGAAGACTTTGATGAGGTTTGGGCTTAATTGTTAAGTAATGAAGAGTTCTTGACAGCTCTTGAGCAATACAGTGATATCTTTGACCTGCATTTCCAGGTAATCATTTTGGTCAGCAGAGAGAACGACTGATACTGATTGGTGAGGTATCCCCACTGGAGATTGGAAGACCAAGCAGGAGACCATTGCAAGTGTTAGTGAGAAAGATGACCAGCAGCTTGAGTAAGAAGGAGGTGGCTGGGATGGTGTTGCTATTTAGTTGCTAAGTCATGTCTGGCTGTTATGTGACCCCATAGACTGGGGTATGTACCTGGTAGGGTATGTACCCTACCAGGCTTCTCTGTCCGTGGAATTTTCCAGGTAAGAATACTGGAGTGGGTTGTCATTTCCTTCTCTAGGGGATCTTCCTGACCCAGGGATCAAACTGAAGTCTCCTGCATTAACCTGTCTATTCCTTACCACTGAGCCGTAAAGAACCCGCCTGCCAATCAGGAGAAGCAGGTTCCATCCCTGGGTCAGGAAGATCCCCTGGAGAAGGAAATGTCAGCCCACTCCAGTATTGTTGTCTGGATAATCCCAAGCATAGAGGAGCCTGACAGGCTACAGTCCACAGGGTCTTAAAGAGTCGGACATCAGTTAGTAACTAAACAACAACAATCTTAGGTCTTAACTGACCCCTGTGGAAACGAGAGGGATGCAATTACCTGTTGATCCTCAGGTTGCAGGTGAACTCTGGTGGTGCCATAACCAGAGCAGGGTGTGGTGAGAGGTGCTTGGTGGAGAAGATGAAGACTTCAGTTTGACACTTACCAATTTTTCTGGGTTTGAAAGACCCAGGGTAAGTTTTTTAGTGGCAGTTGAATTTACGAGTCTGTGAGAAGTAGGTTTTTTTAGCCACAAAGCATGCTGGGTCCTAGCTCCTCTACCAGGGATTGAACCCATGAGCCTGCAGGGGAAGTGTGGTGTTAACCACTGGGCCACCAGGGAAGTCCTACAAGAAACTGTACTGTTCACAGTGTACTGTTGGTAGCAATTTAGAGATGAAAGGATTTGGAGAGGAAAAGCAAGGCATAGATAGACTACAGAAAAGAAGCGGGAAAAATAAATTGTTTCCTTTGAGAAAGACTGTAAGGGAGGGAACAGAGCTTTGAGAGTACTAAGGAAAAAAAAATGATCTCCAGCATGAAGAAGAAAGCAAGGCTCGCCAGTCTAGGTTCGATGCAGGATACAGGATGCTTGGGGCTGGTGCACTGGGATGACCCAGAGGGATGGTATGGGGAGGGAGGTGGGAGGGGGGTTCAGGATTGGGAACATGTGTACACCCGTGGCAGATTCATGTTGATGTATGGCAAAACCAATACAATATTGTAAAAAAAATAATAATAAATAAAATAAAAAGAATTGATGCTTTTGAACTGTGGTGTTGGAGAAAGCTCTTGAGAGTCCCTTGGACTGCAAGGAGATCCAACCAGTCCATCCTAAAGGAGATCTCATTGGAAGTTCTGGGTGTTATTGGAAGGACTGATGCTGAAGCTGAAACTCCAATACTTTGGCTCCCTGATGAGAAAACTGACTTATTTGAAAAGACCCTGATGCTGGGAAAGATTGAAGACAGGGGGAGAAGGGGACGACAAAGGATGAGATGGTTGGATGGCCTCACTGACTCTATGGACATGAGTTTGAGCAAGCTCCAGGAGTTGGTGATGGACAGGGAAGCCTGGTGTGCTTCAGTCCTTGAGGTCGCAAAGAATTGGACATGACTGAGCAACTGAACTGAACTGAAGCGTGACATTGCTCGTTTTTTCTTCCATCAGTGTCTGTGCTGTGTTGAATGTAACTTCTCTGTTGGGTGGTAGGCTTCTAAGTGACCTCACAGGCAGCTTAATAGCTTTCAACTCACCTTCAACTCTTTTTTATTTTTGTTGAACAGAGGTATTTTATTGTGAGGGGTCTTATTGGAATAAGGTTAGATTTTATGTGCTAATACCTTGCAATTTTGTATGAAATACCAGAGTGAAATGATGGCATTTTTCTACCTACTAGATGAAATTAAAAGACGCTTAATCCTTGGAAGGAAAGTTATGACCTTAGAAATCTGAGTCCAACTCACTGTCATCTGCACTGTGCTCCAACTCAGTAACACCTATAAATCCTTCATTTGGAAATGGAAAAAAAAAAAAAGAAAGCAAGGCTGAATGGCATGAGGGGATGAGAATGGGTTAGGAGCGCAGAGAAGGCTTGGAATATCCACCATGGAACCAGAGACCCATGGTGCATAGGCCTCCTCCGAGCTATTATCATTCACTGAACCTCTAGTAGCCTTGACTCCTTGGGCCCAGGTGAGTTTGGAGACTTCAAGTGTGTATTGGCTTTAAAATAGGCTGTTGATGCTTCAGCACAGCTCAGCCCCCTGAGAGACACAGATGGCAGATTCTGGGTGGAGCCAAGCTGACAGTACTGAGAACTAATGGTCTGAAAAAATAGAAGCATCTGGAGAAACTTAAGCTCTACCCCGGATGGAGAAGAAAAGGGGGAAGGCTGTTGGAGCCAAAGATGTTAGGACATTGTGAGCTCTGACCCTCCTGCTCATCCACACAATTTAGGGCCTCCTGGATGATGGCAAAGTTCTCAGTGAAGAGGGGCACTAAAATCATTGAGAAGTCATTTTATGTTTTATCTTTCTCCAAGTGTTGGAATTTAAAGTGAAAGGGCCCTGTTATTGTTCAGTCAATAAGTTGTATCTGACTTTTGGTGACCCCCTGGACTGCTGACTTCCCTGTCCTTCACTGTCTTCCAAAGTTTGCTCAAGTTCATGTCCATTGAGTCGGTTATGCTACCTGAAAGTGTCCTAAGTGACACATATTTCATCCACAGTTAGAATTATACCTTACCTAACCTTACCTTACCCTATAAAAAAAAAACTTACATTTTGAAACATCATTAGCCTTTTCCTAGCCCATAGGATTCTTCGACCATTTGGTAATCCAGGCTGTTCATTTGCAAAAGGTAGTTTAAATGTCAGAGAAGGTGATAACACCCCACTCCAGTACTCTTGCCTGGAAAATCCCATGGAGGAGCCTGATAGGCTGCAGTCCATGGGATCGCAAGCTCCTGTTACCTTCTTGTGAAACAAAAACAATGGCTACTTTCTCAATTTATTTCCTGAGGGGATCAGCAGCCTCCAGAGTCACTGAGCCAGCAAGGAGTGGTTCTGATGCTGCTGGCGTGGCTTTGTGGTAAAGCGAGAATTAAGCCAGTGCTGTGGGAAAGCCATCAGCAGTTTTAGTGACTCTGATGGTTCCCTGGGCCCTTTCTCCCTCCAAATAATGCATCAGCTCTGAGCACAGCCTTCTTCCCTGTGGTTATGTACTTCGAGTTTTAATTCTTTACTCTTCTTTTCAAATCTAGTTCTTGAAGGGGAAGAAAAGAATAGGAATGATAGATGCAAAATTTGTTTCACTGTGTCTGTCCTTTCCCTCAGATGTGTGTGCACAGGTTTATTAATTGTAAGGCAGATTCTTAATGTAGCGTAGTGCTGATGATTGACCTTAGAAGCATCCATCAAGCATTTGCTCTTGGCCTCCTAGCATGACCTTGACTCAGTAGAGGCATAGCAAAACCCTTATAACAGATCACTGTTCTTCCATTATTATCCTCCTGGACGTAAGTGAATTTGATTTCCTGTTTTACACTCCATATGTGTTCTTTGTGTGTTTAAAAAAAATCTGTGGTTTGCAAGGGCCATTTGAACATTGAGAAATAGTAATATTAAGACTGGTACTAAGTCAACTTCAAAAAGAATTATTTTGGAAATGGGCTATGAACATTTCTTCTGGCATAAATTGATGTTCTGGTCGTTTTGGTAGGTGTTTCTGTTGGTACCGTTGTTTGTATGTAATGGAGTGGAGCTGTTTCGTGGATCCTAGGCTCAATCTCAAGTGCATGTTATAGTTTACTTCTCAAACACAGCTGTGAGTATCCATGTGCCTGGCACCAATATTTAAAAATAGACTATACAGGCAAAGCTGTCCGTGCGTCTACTGTCAAGCATGAGGGTATTTTAGGGGGATCTCCTAAGTGCACGGCAGTACCGGGTCAGCTCAGACAACTATCACGATGCCTCTGATGCTCTGAAGGCTCCTGTCTTATAAATTCTGGTGCTTAGTAAGACTGGTCAGTTTGAAGGTAGGATGGCTATGACCAGTGCTGTGGCTGTGATTCCTACTGGGGGCATTTACTAAAGCAAAGAGACAGGTAAATTATACCCAGGTCCTTTCCTGCTGATTAGCAGCAGTGGTTGAACGAGTGTGTGTGGAAGCCTGTTCCTAGTCCTGTCGCTTCTAGGGATGTGTGTCTTCCGGGAGGTTCATAGCATCATCTGATGTTGTAGTCATCATCAGATGAGAATGCCTGTCTTCAGCATGAATGATAGTGTTGTCTGCTCTGGCTGAGGGGCTGTGACCACAGGCTTTAGTTCTACTTGAACAGCACTTCTGTCCAACTGACCAGACTTCAAGAACTGACATGTTTCCTGCAGAGGGGGAGTGACCTTAATCCCATCCTAACTTTGTTATTTTGCTGTCCTTGTGTTCTCCAGAACACTAATAGGAGGCTAAGGATATGAAAGGACGGAAGCAGATGCCTTCAGTAGCGGCTCCGGGATAGAGAGGGTGGGAATGGCAGGGTCCTGGCCTCCTTCCTGCAGCAGATTCTAGCGAGCGCTGTCGTGTGCCACCTAGAAAGGAGTGTATCTAGTCTGAGGCCCCAGACGCTTTCAGACCAAAGCTCACTTTCACTGAGAAAGTGGGTGGTATAGCTTGGAGAAGAGAAAATGGATTCTTAGAAGAATAGGTTTTAAAAATAATAGTTCAGGTTTACTCTTTTCAGAAATTGATCACAGCCCATCATAAATCATGTTGGAGACTCAGGAAATGATTACCATTCGTCTTGGCCTAACCTCCTTTGGAGGAGACGCCATACTCTCACTGTTTCATAATGTGTAGCACATGTTTACAGCATTCTGTAATTTACTCTCTATTGCAGACTATTTAAGAAACTCTACCCTCTCCCCTTTTTGCCCACAAAGCAGAATAAAGAAGACAGGGGCAGCTGACTGCTAGAGGAAAATGGCCTATGAATAGACGTTGCCTAATGAATTCTCAGTGAATAAATGATGTAAAGCAAAAAGAAAATTCTAGCAGAAACATTAGTTGAACATTTTCACAATGTGAGCTACCACAAACCTGTGATCAATGACCTATTTAGCTTTATATTAGTAATACCAAACAACCTGTGCACCACAGTTAGTACTGTATAAAGTATTTTCACAGCTATTCTTGCCTCAAATACAGTGCAGGAAGATGAAATTGTGTGGTCTGAAATGGCTTCTTACCCTCTTCCTGCCAGTGAAACTTCTCCTGCTGAGATCTGCCTGTCCCTTGAATAAGATAGGCTCTTCTCCTCACGTTTTGCCTGCTAGATCCCTGACTCTGACTTAAGAGAAACCATGAGTGTCTGACCCAAAGTTTGCACATCTGCCACCGTCTCAGAGGCACCCCACACCATCTTTCACTGCAGGCATCTGATGAACTTGCCCTCCGGGACTCTGCTTTCTCCCAGGGCTGCCCAGTGATCTGTGTAGTAAGCCACGTTTTCTGGTTTGCTGTGACAAGTAGCAGAAGGTACTTTCTTTTAGATTGGGAAACATTTAATGGTGGTCAAATTCCTGACGGAGTTTGAATGAAGACTGCTTTCGAATCATCGACATTCCATTTCCCTTGATGGCTGTTGATATGGAGTGAGTCATCTTCAGCTGGTAGAAGGTGAGAAGGTGAGGTCTTTCTGTTTATGTTTTCCAGATGCTCAGCAGGGCTTGCATTAGTGAATTTCTCTCAGTGACCAAGGCTGGATCCATTGGGAGGCTGGAGGGGATGCAGCCTCAAGAGCACATTGTCACCATCATTCTCTCTTTATGTCTTGGGGAATTTTATTTTTAACTGCGCCAGTTTACGTTTCCTGCAACTATAAAAGGGACCGTATTTTAAATTTTTAATCACAATCTCTGCCCACAGAAATTATCTGTTATATTGTCCCTAGGAGACAACACTGCCTTTCTTTCTTTGTTTTTCACTTTTTAAATTTTTTTGCAAGGGTAAGCTTATGTTAACACTGTTCCCATACCCACTACTATTTGCACATTTCTTCACTTGAATCATAAATAAGTAGGCATTTCTGGAATTACCATATTGGTAAACTATGTTATTTCAAAAATAATGAAATCTTTCAAGTAAGGTACCTTCCTTTCTCTTAAGGTTGATCTCTTTTTGTTTGTTTGGATAACTACTTGTATGTTCATTTTAGACAAGGCGTTTAATGCTGGCTTTGTTTTTCTTATTATGAGTCCAAAGTTCTAGGTGATTGAAGTCAAATCAGAAAATGCTTCAGTGCAGTCATGATAGTGTGAATAACGTGCAAACAGGAGAAAAACCTGTTTGAGAATTTTCAAAACAGGAATTCGGTCCAGCAAACATGAAGGAGAGGAACTGCCAAATTCCTGCCAATGTGCTTGGTACAGAAATATTCAGTCCCAAGAAGTGGTCACTGCTTCTCTGGATAGTCTCTACCACTCTACAGAAGTCTTATTTGCAAACGCTTTAATATCTATGATTGAGTAAAATTTTATGTTTTTTAATCATCAGAAACATATTTTCTGACAGATGTTCTTCTAAGCAGTGTTTTCCAGCAGCTGCTGTTTTGCTAGTTCACTGTACGGTAACAAATTTTGATAGGTTTTTTGATGGGGTTATATATTTTATTGGAAAAATTCTTTCAATTTATTTAGTATCTAGAAACTTTAGAAAACTTAAAGATACGATTTACAGCTTCAGCGAATGAATGGCTAGTATACATTTGTTACTGTAAGGCTACAAATAGAATCTTTACATGTTGACATCTAAATTTACCCTGAGAGTAGAAAAATGCATCCATTCATGAGGGCAAAGCTTATCAAGTTAATGGCTCAACAGTATCTCCACATTCTCGCTGTAAATGTGGTGTTTGAGAACACATCATTGAACTTACATTAAAGCCAGTTTCACATATTAAAGAGTGGTATTGAAATAGGATTCTATTGTGTTTTGTTCTAGGTCTTTGTATTTTGTACTGTAATCTTTTAAAAATATCTCAAAGGACTGAATTATCTATGTCTTCTCTATTGCTGGAATGTCATATGCATATGCCTTTAAGTGTTGGATGGTGAGTTCATTTCCATCAACTGACATGATAAGTCGCTTTTGCTGCATGTGTAGCATCTCATGAGCACACCCTCAGTGTCTAGAATAATGGACCCTTAGGAGCACAGGACTTTTGCCTTAAGGATTATGATGCAGTTGGAGAGGCAGAATAGTTCTAAAGGTGTGAACGCACGCATGAACACAAGAAGCTTGATAAATGTCTTTGACTTGACTTGCTACTGGCCTCTGACTCCTAACTTCTCATTTCTCTAAGGAGATGGGCTAAAGGATACAAAAATAACCAAAAACTTGCAAACTAGAAAGAATGTTATCATTAGGAAAATGGCATACATCAAAGGTGTCTCAGACCATAAAGAGTCTGCCTGCAATGTGGGAGACCCGGGTTCGATCCTGGAGAAGGAATGGCAACCCACTCCAGTATTCTTGCCTGGAAAATCCCATGGATGGAGGAGCCTGGCAGGCTACAGTCCACGGGGTCTCAGAGTCAGACACGACTGAGTGACTTCACTTCTTCACTTCACTTCATTGTTTATTACACACATGCTATCTTCCATACATCAAGCCAAGTACCTTCCCTGCATTATTTCATTTAATCCTTCAAAAAAACAGTGACAACTTCCTGGGTTAGGTATGCTCTTATGAAACCAGAGAAGACCCAAGGAAGTAGAGTAACCAGCCTGAGTGTATGTACCTTGATTGCTGAGCCCACTCTCAACAGATGCACTCCCCATAACCTGAAAAATAAAGGAATATCTGCTCAGCAGAATGTTGAGATGAAGGAGGACTGACTCACTTCCTGGGTCCCTGTGATGCCCTCTCAGGAGGTGGACCTGTAACTTGGAAAGAGCCAACCCACTCCTCCTAGGATCTGGGGAGGTGACGGCAGGCTGGGGGATAAGTAGGGAGTTGCCAATTGAAATCCCTTCTGTGACGCAAAGGAGAAGTGTCAGAAAGCAGGATTGCTGCAACAACCAGAGAGCTATCTGGGCGTCCAGGCTACTCCCTGATATTCTCTCCGGACCGAGGATGCCAAAGACATGCCTAGGGAACAAGTTCAGCCAAAGAGACTCCTTGTCCTTAACATGCAGGGTGGGGGCCACGCAACCGGAGCTGTATCTCAGGCGCACGGGGGCTGTCACTCTTCTCAGCTGAAAGCAGCATTGCAATGTAAATTTGCACCCGTCTTCTCACTGCTCCCCGTATTCAAGAAGAATTTTAATAGCAGTTTGGATGGAGAGTAAAGATACTCAGGCAGTTTCTACCTACCTGCTTATGGTTAAAAACCAGATCTGGGTTGACTCCTACTGATCCAAAATGGAGTCAGCAGATACTAGGAAAAGAAAGAAAAAAATCTCTAAGGCCTATGAAGAGTTTTGCAGCATAGAACAAGGAAGATAACACTTGAAATGCAAGGAACAACCTCCATCTGACAAAAATTAACATGAGAAGTAAATTTTAGAAAGTAATTTTTAGAGAGCATCTGCTTTGTGTCTTAAAATTCAAGGAAATACAGGCTCTGAAATTAGACTGAATGGTGGGTAAGCCGGATTGTGACGGAGAGACAACTGCTACAAAGCTAAGGGGAAGAAATCTCAGAATGGAGCCTGTATCTTGGAGGCTGGAGAGAGTCCTGGCTGCAGCCCTTCTGGCCACACAACCCTGGGCAAGCTTGCTTCACTATTTTTATCTATAGTGTGAAGACCGCAGTACCTACCTGATATGGTTGTCATGAGAATTTAAAATGTACTAGGGAAATGAAAATATATGTTAGAAGTGAGAGGGAAAAAAAATTGGCACTATAAAAAAAACTGAATCCATGACAAGTTTTGGATTTCCCAGAACCTGTAGGAAGGGATTAAAGGGACAAAATAGAAATGAAGATACACGTGTGTGGAGCATAGAGAATGGAGATCTGGAGAAAAATTGATGCTCCTCAGAAAGGGCTCAGCAGTAATAAAAAGAAAAAAAAAAAGTCTCCACCTGCAGTGCAGGAGACCCAGGTTCAGTTCCTGGGTCAGGAAGATCCCCTGAAGGAGGAAAAGGCAACCCACTCCAGTATTCTTGCCTGGAAAATCCCATGGACAGAGGAGCCTGGCGGGCTGCAGCCCGTAGGGTTGCAGAGAGGTGGACATGGCTGAGCATGCACGCATGCAGTCAGACTAGAACAAATGAAATAGATGGCTGTAACCAAGATGTAGCGGAGTCTTTAGAAGAAAAAGCTACATGCCAGGAAAATACCAGCCAACACCAGGAATAATCTTAAATGTTATTTCTTAATTTTAAGGATGGAGAAAGAATCGACTTAATCAGGCAGAAAAACAGGAGGCTTACCTGAAAGGGAGAAAATCCACCTTGGCTTTGGACTTGCTCCTATATACTGTTGGATACGGAAGGAATCTTAGGATGGCCCCTTGAGAATGTTTTTACCCAGACATGTAAATGTAGGAAGGAAGTAGAAATCATCTAAAGACTAGTACAGATAGAAAGCATTCCCATCCAAAAGCTGCTTGAAAAGTAAGTGACCTAGAGATCTACCTAGTAGAGAATAAGCATAAAATACTAAGTTTTGAAATAATGCTAGAAAAGTGTAGAGAGAAGCAAGAAATTGGTTATTCTTATCCTTGACTGGGGCATCAGCATGCTTAGGAGAATCTTGGTAGACTTACTGAATGTGTTGGGCCAAAACTGAGTGTTTGCAGTTATATAGATGATTCTGATGAGCAGCTAGGACTAAGAACTACTGCTCTAGCAATTTTAATCAGTGTACGTACTATACAGAGATAATTAGAAAAGTGGGAATAGTTTCAAAGATTTGTCCAAAGAATCTTTTTATTCTCAAAGTTAGGCTAATCAATTTGAAAATAGGAAGCTGTAAGATATAAAAGCAAATTTTAATAAATGAAAAGATACTTTCCATGGCAAGAGTTAATTTTACGAAAAAGGCCCTCTATTTTCAAGTGTGTTTCTAATTTACACATTATTTCAATCAAAGTTATCATTGTTTTACTTTTTAGAAGTTTATACGTCTCAATCTCATCTGGGAGAATAAACTGTTAGCAAAGAAATTTTTAGAAACATATTGTGAAGGAGGCTTGTTCTTTTGGTGGGTGGCATTAAATAATACAAATTAAAACTTGTGTACTGGAGAATTATGGCTGCTGCTGCTAAGTCACTTCAGTCGTGTCGGACTGTGTGTGACCCCATAGACCGCAGCCCACCAGGCTCCCATCCCTGGGATTCTCCAGGCAAGAACACTGGAGTGGGTTGCCATTGCCTTCTCCAATGCATAAAAGTGAAAAGTGAAAAGTGAAAGTGAAGTCGTTCAGTCATGTCTGACTCTTCACGACCCCATGGACTGCAGCCCATCAGGCTCCTTCATCCATGAGATTTTCCAGGCAAAAGAGTGCTGGAGTGGGGTGCCATTGCCTTCTCCTAGAGAATTATGGATAGAAAGATAATGAAATAGAATAAAATATATTTTAAAAAGTATTTTAAAATACTTAAAATATTTTAAATACTTTAAAAGTATTTTATATTTTAAAATATATAAAAAAATAAGACCCAGTATTATAAAAGTAAGACAATTCATAATAATAAAAGGATTTGTCGTTCACTTGCTCCGTCGTGTCCAGCTCTTTGCGACCCCATGGACTATAGCCTGCCAGGCTCCTCTGACCATGGAATTATCCAGGCACGCATACTGGAGTGAGTTGCCATTTTCTTAACATACCTCAAAATACATGAAGCAAAAATTGACAGAATTCAAGAGAGAAAGAGAATTTCATAATCACAGTAGGTTTTAATATCTCTCAGGGAAAATTCCAAATATATGTAAAGTTTTGGAAAAAAAGCTTCTGTGTGACAAAGACAGAATCACAAAATTGGAAAATGAATGGCATTAAAATACAGCATTGAAATATTTGAAATATAGCTAAAACCATGCTTATAGGAAAATTGAGAGCTTTAAATGCTTGTATTAAAAAGGAGAAAGATATACATATCGGTGGCCTGAGATTCTACTTTAAGAAACTTCAAGGAGGAGAGCAAAATAAACATAAGTAGGAGGAAAACTTTTTGTTGCTAAACAGCTGCAATTAGAAAAGTACAAGATAGGCAATAGAAAATTAATTAAGCTAAAAACTGGCTTATTGAAAAAAGTCAACAAAATTGACTTATTCCTGATTAAAATGAGCAAGAACAAGAGAACACAAATAACTAATTTTTGTTCTTGTTCAGTCGCTCATCCATGTCTAATTCTTTTACGATCTCATGGACTGTAGCATGCCAGCCTTCCCTGTACATCAGCAACTCCCAGAGCTTACTCAGACTCATGTCCATTGAGTCCATAATGCCATCCAACCATCTCATCTACTGTCGTCCCCTTCTCCTCCTGCCTTCAATCTTTCCCAGCATCAGGCTCTTTTCCAATGAGTCGGTCCTTCTCATCAGGTGGCCAAAGAATTGGAGCTTCAGCATCATCCTTCCAATAAATATTCAGGACTGATTTCCTTTAGGATGGACTGGTTGGATGTCCTAGCAAGTCCAAGGGACTCTCGAGTCTTTTCCAACACCACAATTCAAAAACATCAATTCTTCAGCACTCATCCTTCTTTATGGTCCAACTCTCACATCCACACATGACTACTAGGTGAAACATAGCTTTGTCTAGGTTGGTCATAGCTTTCTTCCAAGGAGCAAGCATCTTTTAATTTCATGGCTGCAGTCACTATCTACAGTGGTTTTGGAGTCCAAGAAAATAAAATCTGTCACTATTTCCATTGTTTATTTGCCATAAAGTGATGGGACTGGATGCCATGATCTTTGTTTTTTGAAAGTTAAGTTTTAAGCCAGCTGTTTCACTCTCCTTTCTCATCCTCATCAAGATGCTCTTTAGTTCCTCTTCACTTTCTGCCATGAGGGTGGTGTCATGTGCATATCTGAGGTTATTGATATTTCTCACAGTAATCTTGATTCCAGCTTGTGCTTCTTCCAGCCTGGCATTTCACATGATGTACTCTGCATATAAGTTAAATAATCAGGGTGACAGTATACAGCCTTGATGTACCCTTTTCCCAATTTGGAACCAGTCTGTTGTTCCATGTCCAATTGTAACTGTTGCTTCTTGACCTGCATACAGATTTCTCAGGAGGCATGTCAGGTGATCTGGTATTCCCATCTCTTTAAGAATTTTCCACAGTTTGTTGTGATCCCCACAAAGATTTTAGTATAGTCAATGAAGCAGATTTCTTTTCAGTTCTCTTGCTTTTTCTACAATCCAATGAATGTTGGCAATTTGATCTCTGGTTTCTCTGCCTTTTCTAAAACCAGCTTGAACATCTGGCAGTTCTTGAGTCACTTACTGCTAAAGCCCTAACTTGGAGAATTTTGAGCATTACTTTGCTAGCGTGTGAGATGAGTGCAACTGTGCATTAGTTTGAATGTTCTTTGGAATTGCCCTTCTTTGGTATAGTAATGAAAACTGACCTTTTCCAGTCCTGTGCCACTGCCAAGTTTTCCAAATTTGCTGGCATATTGAGTGCAACACTTTGACAGCATCATCTTTTAGGATTTGAAATAGTTCAACTGGAATTCCATCACCTCCAGTTGCTTTGTTTGTAGTGATGCTTCCTAAGGCCAACTTTCTTCACTGATATTAGGAATGAAAAGAAGTATTATCACTACAGATCCTACAGACATTAAAGTGATAGTAAGTGAATACTGTGGAAAAACTTCAATACCCCGAGAGGAATTGGTCACATTTCTTGAAATATAGAACTTACAGAGTTGCTATAGGAAGAAATAAAATTCCAAATGGCTGTATATCTGTTTTTATAATTCATTATCAAAAACCTTCCCCTGAAAACAACTCCAGGCTCAAATGGTTGCACTGATAAATGCCATCAAACATTCAACAAATAAATAATACTAATATTTACAAAACATTTCAGAAAATGCAGAAGGGAGCATCATGGCCCAAACCATTTTTTTGCAGTTGTTGTTCAGTCACTAAGTCATGTCTGACTCTGCAACCCCATGAACCGCAGCACACCAGGCTTCCCTGTCCATCACCAACTCCCAGAGCTTGCTCAAACTCATGTCCATTGAGTCAGTGATGCCATCCAACCATCTCATCCACTGTCCTCCCCTTCTCCTCCTACCTTCAATCCCTCCCACCATTAGGGTCTTTTCCAGTGAGTCAGCTCTTCTCCTCAAGGGGCCAAAGGATTGGAACTTCTGCTTCAGCATCAGTTCTTCCAGTGAATATTCAGGATTGATTTCCTTTAGGATGGACTGGTTTGATCTCCTTTGTATCCTAGGGATGCTCAAGAGTCTTCTCCAGCACCACAGTTCAAAAGCATCAGTTATTCAGCACATAGCCTTCTTTATGGTCCAGCTCTCAGAGATCTGTACATGATTGCTGGAAAAAACCACAGCTTTGACTACACAGACCTTTGTCCACAATCTGATGTCTCTGCTTTTTAATATGCTGTCTAGGTTTGTCATAGCTTGTCTTCCAAAGAGAGGTGTTTCTAATTTCATGTCTGCCGTCACCATCTGCAGTGATTCTGGAGCCCAAGAAAAGAAAATCTGCCACTGTTTCCACTTTTTCCCCAACTATTTGCCATGAAGTGACAGGACCAAATGTTATGATCTTCATTTTTTGAATGTTGAATTTAAAGCCAGCTTTTTTGCTCTCCTCTTTCACCTTCATCAAGAGGCTCTTTATGTTCTGTCTCATTTGCATATCTGAGGTTGTTGGTATTTTGCCCAGCAATCTCGATTCCAGCTTGTGAATCATCCAGCCCAGCATTTTGCATGATATACTCTGCATATAAGTTAAATAAGATTAGAAGTATCCTAATTCTGAAACTGACAAAGTTTTAAAAAATAAGGAAAATATGGACCAATCTTTCTCATAACTGTAGACACAAAATCACTACTGCTGATGGGAATAAAATTGGCAGACTCCCTACTAAAGAGGGATTTGGTAATGTATTTCAAGAAGTCTTCATTATGGTGAGCTATAGTACCTCTATACTCAACTTCTGGAGACTTTTTTTTTTTTAATCACAAATCGATGTTGGATTTTGTCAGAAGCTTTTTCTGCATCTATTGAAATGGTCATATGGTTTTTATTTAATCTACTGATGAGGGATATCACCTTAGTCCATTTGCAGATATTGAAAAATCCTTTCATACGAAAATGGTTTTATCTTTTAACCCAGTAATTCTATCTCAGTGAATTTAATATCCCCACATTTTACCTGCAGGTATGCTAGAACAGTTGAAAGTAAAGTAAGTGATAAACTAAGATTTTTTTTTTTTTAGTATATAAGGATTCATATATGGAATACTATTAGATATTGATACAGATTATTGAAATAGGAACTGTTTAGCAAACTAAATGGGAAAGTTTACTTGAAACATACTCCCTTAAGTCCTTGATAACTGGTTTTGGTATTAAATATATGCTTGTAAAACATAAATTGTAGAGGACCAGGAAAACTTAATAGTGACTACTTTCTGGTAATTGAATCATGGATTTTTTGTTCATTTTTTTTCCTTTTATTATATTTTCCAAAGTTTAGCAAACTGTATTTTAAATCAAAATGTAGAGTATGCCAAGTATGCTTATAGGTTTGGATAAGCACACTTAATTGTTTTTTTTTTTTCCTATTAACATTGAGTCATAATGCCTCTTTTATAAAATTTAAAGTTGTTTTTTGATATGGAAGCTTTGTAAGTCATTGTGCATGACTAATCCCAGTAATAGAACCATTATTTCTGCAGCCTTAAATAAATAATTGGTATGCATGGGGTTTTAAACTGTAGCTCATTGTTAGAGACGTAAAAGGCATGCTCTTAGCTGTCTAGCAGTAGTAGATAATCTGCCTGCCAGTGCAGGAGACCCAGGAGACCCTGGTTCATTCCCTGGGTGGGGAAGATGCCCGGAGTAAGAAATGGCAACCCACGCTAGTTTCCTTGCCTGGAGAATCCCATGGACAGAGGAGTAAGGCAGGCTATATAGTCCATGGTGTCGCAAAGACTTGGACACGGCTGATCAAACACACAGAGGTAAAGATACAGCAGTTCGCAGCAATTAACTGCCCAGGGCAGAGTTGGCAGGTTGGTTCATCTGTGCTCCCGTTCTGATTGATGGATGGTGACTGCCTGGAGAGACGTATTAAGATAAATGGAATTTATCCTGGATTTGGCTTAAAGTGTGTTGAGAGTGTAATAATGTCTACTCCAAGCGAGAGAGCAGAACAATGAGGCATGATGTGCCATTCTTGACCTAGTTAGGGAATAAGGGTAATCTTATCTTTACAGGTGAATGTGGGCCGCATTTCTAGCTGAGATGAACACTGATGGGTGTTTGCAAGGTGGTTAAGTGGCAGGCAGGGTTAAAATAAAGGACTGACAGATTAGTTCCGGCTCTGGTTTCTATGAGATCAAACCATTTCACAGATACTATTAGAATGGTCTACTTTCCTGTGAGAAAGTAAGTCATTTACTGAAGTATGACTTCCAGATTTTAACCTCAGGCACCAGGTAAATCTAAGTCCTCATAATATATGGTTCACAATATTCATTATGTATATAACTGGCATGACAATTTCTGCACATAAAGATGATTTTGTCCATGAGCAGGTAGAATGTTGTGGCAGCTCCATGACATCCTCCTCCTGCCTTGCAAGAAAGGTCGTGACACGCCTTCCATTCCTGTGTCCCATGTATGTCTTGCCACATATCAGCGATGTTTGAAATGTGCTCACTGGACTGAGTTACTCAGACTTTTTGACATTCTTTAGTCCAGGAAGTTACATTCTGTTCCTGGCTAGGGAATTTCTAAGCCTTTGTAATCACTGAAGGGCAACGAATGTCGTTCTCCAAAAGACTGTAGCTTTCACACAGTTGTTCCACCCTCTACAGTCCACTCAAGGACTGTGTATGCGTGTGTGTGTATTCACATGCACACACACTGTGTGAATGTGTAAACTCACTCCTAGAATGACATTTATTTCCAAGTAGGATTTTTTTCCCTTCTTAAAAGAGCATTTAATTTAATTTTTTTTTTTTAAACTTGGTCTACTGGAACTCCTTACCACTAAGATAGAGATTTGGAGCTAGATAGATAAATTCTTATGTTGGCTACTTGGAAAAAAAGTCCATCCCTCTTGATATTGAATAATAGTATTTCAGGGTTTGAGAGGAGTGTAGCAGTTTAGAAGCAGACGGCCTTCCTAATTTTTGAGACTCTGCACTCATCCCATTTCTACCATTTCAGCCGATGTTTGAAACGCTGCCAGACAGATTTCACTCCAATCCAGTGCAGCCTGTTATTACTTTGGAACAGCTTTGGCCCTTAAACATTCCTTTTTATAATGGCAATAATTCTATTCCTTGAGAATAATGAAAACAGTTAAATACTTCTGAAAAGATGAAATGACTTCAGATATTGAAAGAATGTTATCATGCTTCTATAAGTCTTTTAAGCATTCCTGTTTTCTATTCAGTTCTATCTTCAGGTCCTTTTTGTATTGATCATTCTTTAAATATTTCACCCAGAAATGAGCTCAGTAGTCCGAAATTGTCTAGTTCTAATTGATCTTTTCTGTTAATTAAGGAAGCCTGATGTGGAGTTTGGATTTGGGGTGTGGAGGGGCAGTGTTCATTTCTCGGTTCACTCCTTGCAGGTAGTGTTGATTACAGGCCCAAGTGGTTTTCATACTTGTTTCAGTGTTTCTACTCAAGAACTGACTCATATTAATTCCTGTGAAAGTCCATCTAATCAGACTGGACTCATCGTTTGAACCATCCCTTGTGCTTTTGTATCATTGGCACCCTTGGTAGTGGCCTCTGCCTTGTGTAGGCTGGAGCCGAAGACCGAATTCCTCTGCAGTCTTCTTGCAGTTAGATCTGTATTAATGCTAGTGGGTTTTTTGGTTTGTTTGTTTTTTGTTTTCAGATACTCAGTGCCTTTTGATAATATGCTTTTGGGGACAAGCTATCTAGGAACCATTTTTCTTACTGGATTGTATTTTGCACTTATGTAGTACTCTCTGAAGAATGAATCTTGAGGGAAAATAAACGCTTAAGTTTGATGACATTATGTTGATGTATGGTCAGCAACTGTGAAAATACTTATAGAACATATGGAAAACTGTTAATTACTTAGAATATTGTCATATTTTTGTCTTTCAAACTTCATTAATATTTCTTTGTATTGATCTGAATAATGTTGTAAGCAGTAATAATTTTTGAAGCCCTTTCTACTATTCCAGTATACTCTAGCCATAAATTACAAAATGCTTCAGAGTAGTCTTTGAAGTAATACTGCCTGGGTTGAATACTAGCTCCTGTTGAAATGACCTTGGGAGAGGAAGTTAATCTTTCTAAGCCTCAGTCTGCTTGTCTATAAAATGTGAATTTAAAAAGTGGCTATCTCCTGAACTTAATTTTAGGAGAAAATGAATGGGAAACATCTTGCAATAAAAATAAGCTCTTAGTAAAATTTACCTTTTATTAATACTTTTTAATGTTACAAAATCATTCCAGCTTTTCAAAAGACAAGATAATGCGATGTTTGTCAATATGTTCTAAAATTATTGATGATATGTTGTAATTGTGACCTACAATTCAAGTTTTTAGGGTTTTGTTCCCTAAGAGGATTATATGCTGTAGAAAAAGCTGAATAGCTAAAGTACTTTTCCTTTTATTTTTGCTGAGTCCAGCCTACTTCAGTTGATCTTACAGAACAATGAAAGCCAGAAGCAGGAGCTCTGTCAGATCCGCCATTAATAATGGCCATGATTTTATTTCTTGCTTGCAGCTTTCTTAGGATTCTACATAGCTTCAGATTCTGATGGAATGATGCTTTTATTTATCAGTGTATCAGTGGTTTAAGAGTTCGAGTCTGTTTTTATAATTATAGTTAGCATGAGGCTTCATAATGACTCATTTCCCTAAAATGCATTTCATTCTCAAGTAATTCTGATGCATAATCCAAGAAGTTATCTGCACATTCAGCTATTCCTTTTTTTAGGGAAAGGCCTCTTCAAACTCAGTATTATACACATTTCAAGTCCTTTTTTATTGCACAGTATCCTTAAATATTAGTACTTTAATATTGTTCATTTATTAAAAAGTAATGTACATTCAAGATTAAGAACTCTGTTACAAAGAAAGATGTACTGAGAAAGGTATACTTCTTACAATATGTTAAAAGAAATACTTCCATAGTTGAAAAATAAGAACCCCTGTTTAAAATGTAAGTTTCAGCAGGATACCTATAATAATAAATATGGATGCTAAAATGAGGACCAAGATGCCAGATTTTCAGCAGAAATTTGAAGTCCACCTTTGACTTTTAAACTCCTTACCCACATTGAGGGTATAAAAAATCTAATTGTTGGAGATTCAAGACAGAAAGGATTTTTATCAAGGGGCATTTCTCTGGAGAGAATGCTGTGCATCCTGCCCCGTCTAGTTGCTTTTCCCTTCATCTCAGGAAGAAGTCATTTTAATTGGTTGTTAAAATGTAAGTTTCAGCTGGTAAGGCCAGTTTATCAACTGCACCATTCAGGTAGAGTGCCCCTGTTCCCCTCACTTCCATCTTCATCTTCATCCTTACCTCTGGTCCCTTCCAGTCTGGAGAGGATGAAAATAACTAGGAAAGACAGGGAGAAAATTGAATGAAAGAAGACAGGTTTTCTTAAACACTTCCTTCCCAGGTGATGCAGATCCTAGCTGGGGAAGAGAAGCCATCATACCACTGAAGTTGGATATTCTAAAAACCAAATTGAGATTTTTATATTTTAAAGTGACTATAGGTATTATATCAGATAAAAATGATTAGAAAAACCACCGGGACTATCCCAAGTGTTCACTCAAGGGTGGAAGATGAATCACCACATTGAATAAAAATTAAGAGAAAAGTTAGGATAAAATGAAATTGCTTTTGTAATTGCATCTCTAAAATAATACTTATTTATGCATTGATTATATAATTGAATTTGAAGAATCTAGAAATACCAAATGTTTTTTGACTTACAAACCACTTTGATTTTTTAAGTTTAAAATAATCTCTGAAAGATAGCTTAAATTTTATGGTGAATTGGACTTTTCTTAAATTATATTTTCTAATCTAATTTGGTAATAGGAAAATAAATGTTAGATTTTCTCTCTTGTCATTTGCATTCGTGTTTATCTACTTGTTGGCTTGCTGATAGTGGTCTTAAAATGGAAAAGTTGAGTTTGGTCAGTTGCAGTTGGAGTTGGTTTAAATTAAGGAAATGTATGTAATATTTCTTTAGAAAACATCTTTGACATTTTGGAAAATTAAGCTTGATTTATTGTAAAGTAATTTAGTTTTTCCACTGGCAGTGGCATAGAATAATTTTTTTCTAGTAGCTATTCCGAATGACCTGAGTTAGGAAAATGTTGCTCATTTTCAATATATTCCTACTACTATTTTCCTGCTATTTTCCATTTTATGCAAAGGCCATTGTAGGCTAATTATAGAAAATTGCATTTAGTGCCGAGTGGATGTGAAATTAACTTTGACGCTGATGGACTGACATTTAAAGTAAAATGAGGTTACATTCTTTCCTGGGATTCTATGAACTATATTTTAATGTCCTTCAGTTATGAAAGGCATTTGCATCTTCCTAATTTTCTGGAGTTTTTTTTTTTTTTTGGTAGTTGGTCACATTTCACAAAATGTGAATGTTGTGATTTTTGGCATTAAAAAATACATGAAATATTTTCTTCAAATATTTATAAAATTCTTTCTGACTATACAAAACTTGGAGATTTATATTTTGTGACTTAACATGGTGAAGATTATGTGAAATATAAGTTCTATAAACATTATTTTGCCTGTTTTTTATTTTTAAAAATTATTTTAATTGTTGATATTTATTTTACTTTAAATGAGAAAAGACTGCACCTAAAATTCAGATCCTTGAAGGGGTCCGCATCATGAGGAAAGAAACTGTTTTTGCATCTTTTGCAATTTAAAAGACTATATTCTTAAAGGAAGAACTTTTGAACATAGCTTGGCAGACTGGTCAGGGTTTGAGGTCACAGTCTCCTTACTTCTCACCACCTGACATCACACGTAAGCCATGACTCATGACAGTTGTGAATACCATTTGGAGCAGTATCCACAAAATTTCATATAAATATTTTTCTGTATATTTTCATTTCTTTTCCTGAATACATTCCTCTGATTTTGTTCTAGGCTCGCAGGAAGGAGGTATTTATCCAGGAACGGTATGGGAGATTTAATTTAAATGACCCATTCCTGGCACTACAGAGAGACTATGAAGCAGGTGCCAGCGATAAAGAGAAGAAGCCAGTTTGTACCAACCCCCTCTCCATCCTCGAAGCAGTCATGGCACACTGCAGAAAAATGCAAGAAAGGATGTCCACACAGCTGGCTGCTGCTGAGAGCAGACAAAAGAAGGTATTTAGACTTTCCAGTAGTCTTTCTTCCCATAACACAGTGTAGAATGAGGAGACCGCTTCCGAGGTTGTTGTTGTGTTCTTAAATGCTGTATTTTCAGGAATGCAAAATACTGACAAATCATGGAGCCCCTTCTCAAATGTAACTCAAAAATAACACTAAATCATAAAAGAAATATGAAAAACTATGTTTCCCATAATAGTTATATGATGCTTTCATTAAAATAGGGATTTTTGGAGGGAGATTCTGTTTCCTAATGCCCTAAGGCATGTTTAACTCTCAGTGGGTAATCCAGTAATACCACCAGAACTGATCATATGGTGGCATCCCCACCTTTCTTTATCTAGCTTCTGTCTCCTATATTTCTTTGCAATTAGAAATTATTATTATTTTTTTTAATGAAAATAGTATGAGAATAGAATGAAAGTTTGCTTAGTATATGCAATCTCATAACATGTCATTTGAAGTTCTGGTTCATCTCAAACTCGCCTCTGGGGTCTGATGGTGTGTCTGCTGCAGACCTCCAGGCTCCTGCTCACATGTGTTTCATTAAAACCAACCTCCTCCGCTTGCCTCACCTCCCCCAGCAACACAAATACACATTTATTGCACTGAGCACATGCTTCAAAGAGGCCTAAGTGATGAAAGCTTTCTGTGATCAACCATAAGGAAATAGAAGTTTAAATTTTTTGTCCTTCTGATACACTGCTGAGACGACTGATTCCCTTTATTAGAAAAGAGTGAGGAAGACAGAGAAGGTAATGATGTCTGGTATGATTAGAATTAAAAGTAGTATGTTCTTCCAACCATTATTAAAACATAAAATAAGTCTTCCATTTGTCCTTTTCAGAGAATTTGTTATAGCTCACATTAACACCTGATTAACAGTTAACCTGAATGCACTATACTATATAAATATTTATGATGCTGTCATTGACTGTGTGGGCTTTCTCCCTGTAATTATTTCTTTGCAGTAATATATATTTGCTGGTGCTCTGGGATAGGTGTTGAATAAAAGCAAACCTTTGCTCAGTATGCACATGGTGGAAAACTAAAGCATGAGTAAATAATAGAGTAGATGGTCTTCCCTGCATGTGAGACCGAATCACACTGTTTTACTCTGGACTCTGCATACCATCTACAAAGCCCTGCAGACAACCACTGAGATCTCTAGAGCTTTTCAAAAATCCCCACAAACCACGTAAGCTAAGAGCCAGTGTGTTTCCGTGATGTCACTAAGGCTCACTTGTATGTCTTGGATGAGACAGATTTCAATTACGTTCTTAATGTGTCAAATGAGCTATTTCATAATAAAGTACGTCTGCTGGGGTTTGTGCTTTGTTATCAAAAATCAACAAAATATTTTGTTTTTGTTGTAGTTTTCATTCAGTACATAAAATGCATGCTTTACCAAATTTTACTTCAGTTTTGCGTTTTATCTATCATTTGTCTTATAAGAGAGGAAGAAAAGTTGAATCAAAGCTTTGAGTTGAATTCTGAGTTGAATCAAAGCTCTTATTATCTAGTTGATTTTTTTTTTAATCAGCTTACATCCTGTTTGTTTCTGAATGCCTGGGTCATTTCCAACCTGGCTGGAAGTGAAAGGAAATTGTTTCTGTCCTATGGGTCCTGAGAGGCTGGTATGGAATGAGCCAATGGTCTGTCTCCCATGTATTACGGAGACACAGAGGTCCTTTATGGCCACATTGACTGGCTGTGCCGTCTCAGTGAAGGGGCTTTCTGAATGGCAGTGCTACCTTTTGTCCCTAAAGGATATTCTATTCCAGTAGCTTGTAACGTGTGAGGAGAGTAACTGTACTCTTATCCTGGATCTTTATTTATGAAGAAAATAAGGTAACATAGCAGCTGATAAGATCAGAGTCATTTCAGTAATAAAATTACCTGTCACCTCTACTCTTGAGAGTAAATATAGTAATCAGACATCTTCAGGTCTCCTCTATGTATAATAAACGGCAGCTTTAGAAATCTAAAAACATTAAGACACAGAAATCCTTTATTTTAAAGGAACCCAGGTCATCAAATCATTGCCAGAGCAAAAGTCAGGGAAAGCAAAGGTCCCATTATCTTCAGTTCAAGTATTTATCTGACACTGGGCAGAGCTCTGTGGTGATTCTGAGACATTTGGCCTGAACACTGGTCTGCTTGGCCTCTGTAGGCGGGGAAGAAGCTTAGCACTCATTCATGCATTGATTCCTGCTGAGACTACTAATAGGAGGGTTAACTGGTAATTGCCTGCCAGGAAAATTTGGGCAAGAGTCAATTTGGCAAATGGACTGAGCCTCAAGCCACTTTGCATAAGCTAATGGGTAATCATCAGGGGGAAATTTGCCTCTGGTACTATACCAGTTAGAGGCAGTAACCCAGGTGGTTATTATTTGGGTTTTTACTTTTTATCTTGTGCATCATCTGTTAATACAGCTTCTGTTCTAATTTATTTTCAGTCATTTTATTCATACATAGTATAATTTCTAGCCCGGAAATAGAAAACATCTTTTAATTTGAGCAGAGCTTATAAAAGAAAAAAAGCAAAAATACCAACCAGGAAATTCAGATGGGGGCAGTTTTTTTCACCAGAGGAAAAACTCAAAGTAGTTCTGTGTATTAGATAGAGCTCCTTCTAGGTAGGGCTTCCCTGGTGGCTTTGCAGTAAGGAATCTGCCTGCAATGCAGGAGATGCCAGTTCTGTCCCTGGATTGAGAAGATCCCCTAGAAAAGGAAATGGCAAACCACTCCAGTATTCTTGCCTTGGATCTCCCTTGGACAGAGGAGCCTGGCAGACTATAGTCCATGGGGTCGTAAAAGAGTTGGATATGATCAAAGCAACTAAAAACGAAACAGAAACAGCCTCTTAGGTGGCAGCTCAGCACAGTGAGGTCAGTTGCGTGACAGTAGGTGCATCAGGCAGAATGTGTAGTCACGAGCGGTTCCAGTATTCATGGAGTTCATTGGAAACAGCGTGGTAGAGCATGGCTGGGGAAACTAGGGGACCAGCTCTTAGCAGCAGGCATCTCTGACAAATGCTCACTGTAGATCTAATCTGCAGTGGCTGATCCTTCTACTGAGCTGGATACTGAAGCTGGCTGACACCAGACAACACCACTGCCATCACTGCTCTGGGTCTTGGGTATGCTTCCCGTAGCCCTGCTTCTTTGCGACACTCATTTCCTAGTTGATGCCTGAGAGCAGGTGCATTTGATTGGCCAAGCTCAGGCCACATGCGTTCTCCTTAGCTACAAGACCAGGAGAGCAATATTGGCTGTATTTTAACTACACAGGAGAGAACCATCAGTGCAAAATTTCCCTGACATAGAAAGGAGTTTCAGCTGCTAGACAACCAAAGAAATGATGAATGGACCAGAAAAGAGCAATGAAAACGTGTGTTATTTCCTGTGCCTCTTTCTTCACATTGTAAATAATTGTATTCATTTTGCTATTTGTACTCACTGTTTTCTGCTTCATGGTTATAACATACAAATATAATTTTACATTGTTTTCTAGACTTTTGTTCAAGGATAATATGGTAGAGAAACATCTAAAATAACATTTTTAGGAAGAGTATATCAGAGTCTTTGTACATGAATGATTGTTTTCAACTCCTTCCTGAGTCTATTTTTGTATAACTCATTACTGTTCAAAATGCATTTTGACTCTCCAGGGTTCACTGTAGAGCAAGCATTAAGGGGAGCTGGAGACTGAGGTCTGCAGCTTTGAGCCAGGACATATAGGGGAGAATAGTTTCCCTTATCCATGTCTTCTCTTGAAACTCTAGATCAAGAGGAAGGGGCAGATGAGAAGTGCGGTGCCTCACAGCTGGCTGACTGGTTGTTACAGCCCCAGTAAGGAAGAAAACCTCCTACATCTGACTGTTGTGTACTTGTTTACCAGGACTGGGCAGTTGCCGGTGTGGGTGACCATGTAGAAAAGAGCAAAAGGGTGCAGTGAGTGTTAAAAGATTTGAGGGAGCATTAAGAAATATAATTAGATGTCATAAAAGTGTTTGTGATTGTGACAGACATGCAGTCTGCTTCCTCATTTTACAAATGACCACAATTGCTTTCCTCTCTTTTCCACTTCGAATTAGAACTAATTGCCTTTACATTGCTGCTCTGCTCCCTCCTACATAGTTTTCCCTTTCATTCTGGAAAAACAGTTGTTTGGTGCCTCTTCATTCATGGCTCCCAGTCTGGGTGCTATTCTTGGAGGAACCACCCACTTTCTCACTATCATGAAGCTGTGTTGGCTCTTCTGAGCTCTTCCATACAACCTGCTGCTTTTGCAAAAGGCTTTGGTGATACTGCTCCATGCAAAATCCCCCCTGAGCCATTACTTGAAAGTGGTTGTGAGTAGATATAAATTGGACAATAGTAGAGCAGAATCAACTGGAACTCAGTAATCTTTATACACAAAGGACATGGCTCCTCCATAATCACAAGAGAGTGCAGTTGAGTTGGGGGAAGTCTATTCCTACCCCTAACCATCAGGTCCACAGAGCCTATATCACTGCTCAAAACTATCCCAGATTTGGCCTCTGAGAGCCCTTTTAAGCTACTCCTTTTGATATATTCCCTTAATTCCTACAGCACATTCTTACTACAGAAGGATTTTTTTTTTCTTACAGGTTCATCATACACTTTTCTTATCCCAACCCCTGGAATTAGCTATTACATACAGAAGCTGTCATTTTCATTCCTTTCTAATGTAAAGTAGAAATGAATCCAGAGCTAGGAAATTATGCATACTTATCATATTCATAAACATATTTTATATACACATATCTGTATCTTTATTTATCTATAGTGAGTTCATACTAATATTGACACCTCTGATTTTAATCCAAAATCATACGGTACATTCTTATCCTTTATCTAGAACTAACTTCTCCAACAGTGAGAAAGCTGTCAGCTATTATACTTCACTATATCACTCATTTACTGCAGCCTAGAACACACAGGGCTTCCCTGGTAACCTTGGCTGGTAAAGAATACAACTGCAATGCAGGAGACCCTGGTTCGATTCCTGGGTCAGGAGGATCCCCTGGAGAAGGGATAGGCTACCCACTCCAGTATTCTTGGGCTTCTTTGGTGACTCAGACTGTAAAGAATCTGCCTACAATATGAGAGACCTGAGTCTGATCCCTGGGTTGGGGAGATGCCCTGGAGGAGGGCATGGTAACCCACTTCAGTATTCTTGCCTGGAGAATCCCCATGGACAGAGGAGCCTTAAGGGCTGCGGTACATGGGGTCGCAAAAGGTCGGGCATGACTGAGTGACTAAGCACAGCACAACACAGAGCACGAATCCATAGCACTGTAAAAAAAGCAAAAATGCAAACCTGAAAATCACTATGTTTATCCCTTTTAAAGACATATTTACATTAAATCTCACATTAATGTGCACATTTGCATAAGTGCACAAAGTGATGTTTTAAAAATGCATATACTTGTGTAACCTGTACCTCTTAGAAGATAGAAAATATTTCCATTACCACTGAAAGTTTCCTGGAGTATCTTCTCAACAATTATCTCCACCACTTCAGGCAGCCACTGAACACTCCTCTGATTTTTTTTTTCTTAATCGTGAATTAGTCCTATCTCTGTACTGCAACTTTAGGTAAAAAAGATGACTGTAATTAAATAATGAGCCTTCTGTGTACAAACTGTAAGTCTTTCAACTTTTTTTATTTATGAAAATTGTCTATTCTAGATTGTATTTCTGTGAGTTTTCTTTGAAAGTTTTCAGGGATGAAATTTCATTGACCTTTCAATACGTTGAAAGGTCACGTTGATATCTTTAACAATATTGTCTTCCAATCCATGATTATAGTATTTCTCTTGATTTGTTGAGATCTTTATGGTTTCTTTCAGTAGTGTTTTATTGTTTTTAGTTTAGTAGTATTAAATGTCTTTTGTTAGGCTTATTTCTAAATATTCGGTGCTGTAAAAAACACATTATTTTTGCCAAACATTTGTTGCTAGTGTGCAGGTAATCAGTTGATTTTTGTATGTTGACATTGTATCCTGTGATCTTGCTAAACTTGCTTATTAGACTTAGCAGTTGTTGTGTATATTTTATGTGATTTCCTAGGTAAACAAGCATGTTATCTGTGTATAAAACCCATTTTAATTCTTCCTTTCCAAATTGCCTGCCTGCCTTCCCCTTCTCTTTTCCCCATCATTTCACAGACCAGAGCCCAGAGCTGTCAGAACAATGTTGATTAGAAGCAGTGAGTGAAGACTTCAAAGGCCTTTCCTTTACTTAGGGAGAAAACAGGCTGTTTCATGGTTAAGTATGATGCTAGCTGTGCTTTTTTATAGATGCTTTTATCTCATTGAGGTTTCATACTGTTCTTTGTTGAATAGTTTTTATCAAGAATGGGTTTTGAATTTTGTAAAATGGTTTATCTGCATCTTTGGCTGTTGTTATGATTTTTCTCTTTATTTTGTTAATGCGATGAATCTTACTAATTGATTTTCAAATATTAAACCAGCTTGGATTCCTGTAGTTAATTTCAGTGAGTAACTTTTTATCATTCTTTTTAAATATTACTGGATTCAGTTTGCCTGTATCTTGCTGAGGAGTTTGTGTCTGTGTTCATGAGTGGTAATTTTTCTGTGAATTTTAAAATAATTGTTTTGATATGAAAGTAATTCTGGATTCATAAAGGAAATTGGAAGTATTTCCTTCTCTGTTTTGAAAGAGTATATATATAAAAGTTTGGTTTTGATGTTTGGTTGAAGTTACTAGTAAATCATATGAATTGAGGGTTTTCTTAAGGGGAAAATTTTTATTTGTGAATTCAGTTTCTTTTGAAGATATAAAGCTATTCCATTCTTTTACTTCATTTTATGTCAGTTCTGAAACTTGTATGCTTCAGAGGAATTTGATTTGTTGAATGTTTCAACAGAAGGGTTTTCATTGTTATCTTTTTAATATTCATTTCAAAGTGATACCTCATCCTTTATTCCTGTTATTTGTGTTTTTTTATATCTGTTTCTTAATCTGTTTTTTAACAATGTTAATGATATTTTAGATTAAAACCAACTTTTGGCTTTGTAAATTTCTCTATCGTTTGTTGTCTCTTGTATTTTCATTGATATCTTACCTGTGCCAATTTCTTACCTTTGTTATTTCTTTCTTTTCACTTTGTATTTTGTTCACTTAACTTTTCCTAACTTTTTAAGGTAACACTTAGATGATTAATTTGAGACAAAACTTTAAAAAACAATTTTTACTGAAGTATAGTTGACTTACAATATTGTGTTTAATTTCTGCTCTATTAGCAAAGTAACTCAGTTATACGTTTATATATTCATTTTCATATGCTTTTCCATTATGATTTACCATAGGATATTGAATATAGTTCCTTGTGCTGTACAATAGGAATTTGTTTATCCATCCTATACATGATAATTTATATCTGCTAAGGCAGCACTCCTCTTCTTCTCTCCTCTCTCCTTGGCAAGCACAAGTCTGCTCTCTGTGTCTGTGAGTCTGTTTATGTTTTGTAGATAGGTTCATTTGTGCCATACTTGAGATTCCACATGTGAGTGATCTCATGTGGTATTTGTCTTTTTCTTTCTGACTTCCTTAACTGAATATGATAATCTGTAGGTCCATCCATCCATGTTGCTGCAAATAGCATTATTTAATCCTTTTTAATGGCTGAGTCATATTCCATTGTATGTATGTACCACATCTTCTCTATCCAGTCATCTGTCGATGGACATTTAGGCTGCTTCCATATCCTGGCTATTGTAAATAATGCTGCCTGAACTTAGAGGTGCATGTATCTTTTTGAGTATGTTTTGTCTGGGTGTATGCCCAGGAGTGGGATCGCTGGATCATATGGCAACTTTTTTTTTTTAGTTTCTTGGGGAACCTCCATACTGTTTTCCATAGTAGCTGCACCAATTTACATTCCTACCAACAGTGTAAGAAGGTTCCCTTTTCTCTACATCCTTTTTAGTGTTTATTATTTGTAGATTTTTTACCAGTGGCCATTCTAACTGTTGTGAGGTGGTACCTCATTGTTATTTTGATTTGCATTTCTCTAATAATTAGCAGTAACAAGCATCTTTTCATGTGCCTGTTAGACATCTGTATGTCTTCTTTGGGAGACAACTCTTCTAAAGCAATTATCAATGTAATTTTCTATGTATTCTCTGCTTTATCTGCCTTTGAGTACTTCTTTTTCACTGCATCCAACAAACTTAGATATATTATTTTTATTTTCGATTAGCTCAAATGTTTTCTAATTTCCTTGTGATTTCTTCTTAAACTTATTTAGAAGTGTGTTTTAATTTTGATTTTTGGGGTATTATTAATATCTTATTGTGATTTATAATTCTCCTGTGGTCAGAGACATATTCTGTAAGATTTTAGTCTTGTAATTTTTTGTTGGTTTTTAATAGTGCAACAAGTGCGTCATCTGTCGTCCTTGGGTATTCTGTTCCATAGCATCCGTCAGGCCAGGTGTCTTCCATAATGTTATCCACAGCTACTGTATTCTTACCGATATTTCAATCTAGATCTTTAGCAAGATATGATTGTTATTAGAAATTTGTTTATTTCCCCCTTTACTTCTGTCTGATCTCGCTTCATGTATTTTAGAGAATGCTTCAGCCGTTGTCTATAATGTAGTTTCTCTGTAGGTAATATGTGTTTTTCTCTGGCTGCTTCAAGGTTATTTGTTAGTTTGTTTTCATCGGTTTAACTATGATGTGTCTAGTTATGGTTTTCTTTATATTTATCCTGCTTTGGGATTTCTGAGCTTCCTGGTTAGATATATGTATATATTTTAACCAAATTTGTGGATTTGGGCCATATTTTTTTTCAATATATTTTTCTTTCCCCATTCTCTTTCTTCTCCTTTTGGAAATCCAGTTATGTGGGATTTAGACCCCTTTATATTGTGCTACAGTGAGATGCTCTTCACTTTTTCAGTTCGCTTTACTGTTTCTCAAATTGGATACTTCCTTTTGTTCTGTTTTCAAATCCATTGGTTTTTTTCTTTCCTTTTTAGGTTTCTTCTTTCAAATCTTCTATTAAGCTCACTAAGACATATTTTTCCATTTTAAATATTATTCTTTTATAGATTTTCCATTTGTTTCTAGTTTCCATTCCTATGCCAAGACTCCCATTTTGTTCCATCACCACGACTGTGTTTTCTTGAAAAATGGCTGCTTTAGGGTTCTTGTCTGCTAATTCCAGTAGAAGTCACCTTAAGCTCAGTTTCTATTTGAGTATATTTATCTTGTGGATCACTTAAAACTTTTTTTTGCATGTCCAATAATTTTTTTTTGCATACTAGATATTATGGATGATGTGGTACAGAGACTGTGGAGTCTGTTATCTTCCAAAGAGTGTAAGTAGTTAACCTGATTGATTCACAGTCCAAACTCTGACTTTTTGCAGTTGGCAATAGCTAAAATATTTGCTCAATTCTGTTAGTCACTTAGTAGTAACCTCTGTGGTTAAGTGGAGACTCTCCTATGCTTGCATGCTAAGTCATGTCCATCTCTTTGCGACCCTGTGGACTGTAGCAGCCAGGTTCCACTGTTCATTGGATTCTCCAGATGAGAGTACTGGAGTAGGTTGCCATGCCCTCCTCCTGGGGATCTTCCCGGCCTAGGGATCAAGCCCATGTTTCTCTCATCTCTTGCATTGGCAGGCAACTTCTTTACCAATAGTGCCACCTGGGAAGCCTGGACTCTCTGATATAAATGTGTAATTCAAGAGTCTGCCAGTGACACTGGTGAAGTTAGTTGCAGCAGCTTTCATTTCATCCTCTGGCTCCTCAGGCGAGCATCAGGGATGCTTTGTGCTTGAGCTCTTGTTGCTAGTGCTGTCAGGACAGGGAATAGCCCTCACTTGAAAAGCTGTCCAAGGGCAAATCTCATCCAATGCTATTGGTTTCCTTCGAATGGGAGGGTGTACTCCTCTCCTGTTTCTGTCAGTTCTATTGCTCTCCAGAACCTTCAAACAGGTATTTTCTTAAGTTTATCATTATTATCTGCATGAGCAGGTTGTCTAATAAAAGTTGTTTCACCATTACTTATAGTGAGACTTTCTCTGATGTACTTTGTATTGTTGTAATTACTGTCTGACTTATAAAGACATCATCTGTGTGTTTAGTACAGTCCATTCTCTAGCTTTGTTTGCATGTAAGTGTAAGGGAAAACACTGAGCAAAACTGACATTGTGAAATAGCACAAAGCTAACATTTTTAGTGCCACACACAGTGGTAAATACATGTGTTGCCTTGTTTAATCCTGTAATGTAATCACTATTTTTATTCTATTGTGCAGTTTAGAGGGAAAACTTACCAAGGTTACACAGCCAAGAAGGTGGGATTAGAACTTAGTCTTATACTTACTTCTTGGCTTCCAGGTAGCACAGTGGTAAAAATCAGCCTGCCAATGCAGAAGATACAAGAGATGCAAGTTTAGTCCCTGGGTCAGGAAGATCCCCTTGAGTAGGAAATAGCAACCCACGCCAGCATTCTTGCCTGGAGAGTTCCATGGACAGAGGAGCCTGGTGGGCTACAGCCCATGGGATCACAAAGAGTCAGACATGATTGAGCATGCACGCATGCTGTAACTACACTTCTTACTCTTTAAAACACAAGAAATTTATCTTTGGGTCAGAATAGTCAAGGACATTTTTTAAATATAAAAATTATTTTTTAAGTGTTGGAGTACATTTATATGCTTATTGGAAGGAGCAGATAGAGAGGGGGATGTTTATACAGAGCAGTGTGATCACTAATGGAGCAAGTCAGAGGTGATAGGAATAATGAAGTTAATTGTTGAAGAAAGTCTGACCTTCAGCAGTTGGAAACATCTTTCCCTTGGAGTGAAGGGAAGGATGAATGGATTGATATGGCCATAAAAAAGCTTAAGGGAGGAGACAGGATGTGCAGGGAATGAGTTAGTCTGAATGTTCTTGATCAAAGAGTCTGTTAGGGGAGACTGAGAGTCACTTGAGTTGTCATTGAGTGAAGTATTGGGGAGAATGACAGAGGTTTAAATATCCCCTGAAATAGTAAATGGTAGAGGAAGCTAAACAGAGTTAGGTAGAGTGATTGATGATTGGGGCTCAGAACTCAATTGAGTTGGGAGCCATGTGTAGTAGGTGCATCAATTATGTGATTTTCTCTGTGCTCTGCTATCTGTAGTGAGATTAAAAGACTCATGTTTGTCTGAGATAGGATTTATAAGGCATGAATGATGGAAGAACAGAGATAAAAAAGAATAATGGCTGCTTTTCTAGAAGTATAGTTTTCTGTTTAGATACCTGAGATTAGTTGAGTTGGAAGTCTCTTTAATTTGATTCTAAAATGTAAGAGATTAAAGTTGTTTCAAAAATAGAGTGAGATGACTCAGTATAGAAATACCATGGGCTGCATGTGTGGTGTGGTGAGGAAAATTGAAACAGTTGGAGCCGTAAATGAGTGCCAGGATCCTGACACTGATTCACTGGACCACATCAGGGAAATCACTAACTTGTCCTCTATTTGGCTGTTCTGTAAAGTAGCCCTTAGATTCTAGAAGACAATGTTTTTTTTTTCCACATCGAGGTAGATTATGAAAATCATATTTTTAAAATAAGATGAAAATTGACCTGATATGTGCTTTTATCCTCCGTTGGTTGCTATAAGAATTTGGAAGGGGGGCTTAATACAAAACCTATTGAATATTTTCTTCCATAGCAACCTACTTTGGTGCATTTAGAAGAAGTAAAAGTGCTTTAGCTATGAATAAGTTCAACTTTCTGTGAGGCTCCCAGATGAATAAAATACAGGTATAAATCAAGTATAGGACAGTGCTATTGTTCCTCAAATATTACCTAATCTGCTTATTAATCCAATCCCCAAATTTCCTATACAATAGAGTGTATGTTTGTGGACTAGTGTCTCTGATTATTCTTGGGGAATTATTTGGATTCCTGATCACCTCTCTATAGGACCTATTGCAATGCTATTCAGTGACTTCTTCACAGCCAGAAGGATCCCCAGATAAATGAATAATGCCTCTGACTGTCCACTGGGCAGTGAGCCATTCTTTGCTTTTGGTCTCGTGTCTGACTAAGGGGGATGGAGTAGTGGATTTAATGGTGAGGAACAGGAACACATTCTCGACTGATGGATCATGCGAGCATTTCCTGTCTCTGTTATTGATTACTTCAAGCCAAGTTAAATAATTACTGTCTCTCTTGAGAGTTTATTTGTGTTTAACCTCTGAGGGTAGGTGAGTCCTTTCCATGTCTTTAATCGGGTAGATCTGCTTTAACCTTGATGATCTGTAAGCCCCTTTATGGACCACCATTGAGACATTGTCTCTAGTTGGGAAGACAAGGCCTGTGGGCCCGCTTGGCTGCTACAGCCCAGTTTGAGATGTATCCCTCACAAGCACTTCATGGTGCATTCCTTGGAGAGAAGTGAGAAACCTGGTGAACATGTTAGAATTGTATCTGTGTATCAGAAAGGCCCTCCCTCCATTGTTTGGAAGATTGATGTTTCTGTGAACTGTGTGAATTTCATTAATTCCAACACAGCAACAAAGAAGCCAAAGTCCCTGCCCTCATGAGTCCTGTTGTAGTTGGCGGTAGGCAGGTGCCAACCACAGCGTGATTCACTAAAGGATGGAAAGGACCATCTTCCACAGGATGGTGAGGGCAGCCTCACTGTGAAGCTGACAGTTGAGCAGAGGGTGGAGGGAGTAAAAGAGCCAGGCTTTTGTGCCATTGGGTGTTTTGGTGCTTATTAGAAAAGCCCAGGTGGAGGTAAAAAGGTTTTTAAAAGCTCCTCCTCTGTGCTGATCAACTAGGCAAGTGTGGTTTTGGGAAGCCTAAATCCTAGGGTCTATGGCTCAATGAGCAGACAGACCCTTCTCCTAAAGGAAAAAGTACTCTTCTTTCCAGGCAGATGCAGCCCCAGGCCTGGGCAGACACTGGTGAGAGCTGGATTTTGGTTCCTCTCACCCTTGCAGTACCCTAGTCCAGCATTCTTGCGTGGAGAATCCCATGGACGAGGAGCCTGAGGACTGCAGTCCATGGCGTCACAGAGTCAGACATGACTGAGCATCTGAGTACCCTTGCAGCCGACCACCCTTGTGCAGTACACAAACTCCTCAGTGCAGGAGCCCTATGTGATGGGTCATGGTGGAATTTCTACGCAGACAGACAAAACCAAAGACCCTGAGGCAGGATGATGTTCAGGAAACATCAGGGAGACCAGTGTCATGGGACCCAAGTGGACAAAGGGGAACTGAAAGAGATGAGGTCAACTTGGGGTTCACTGATACTGATTATATTTTTTATTTTTTTGGTTGCACCACATGGCATTTGAGATCTTAGTTCCCCTACTGCTGTTGGAACCTGTGCCTCCTGAAGTGGAAGCAGAGTCCTAACCATTGGATAGCCAGAGAAGTCCCATGACTATGTTTCTAATATTTCTTATATATGAGTTAAATAACTTTCATATATGATTTTAAATGATTTTTCCAGCAAATGCTCACTTGTAAGCTCAAAGTAGATTGCAAAAAAAAAAAAAAGCTAAGTAATATGATTAGCAAGTATAGGAGTTTAGAATTTAACTGAAGTCCTCTATTTTCAGCACTTTTCATTTTACAGTGCCTCAAAGATTAGCAATTCTAAGGCATTAAACATTAAAAAAAAGTTCTCTACCAGAGTTCTGTTTCTACAGAAGCAGACCTTTCTGAACTATGTGTTGTGATTTGAAGCATCAGATTACTCATCTCCTTTTCTATAGTTAACTTACATTAAAAAAAAGTTTTCTATTGCTGTGATTGAGATTTTTAAAATAAAACCATTAACATCTATTTTCTCATTTTAATGAGTCTCTAAAATATTATCCACCATCTCCCAACTCATTTCAGAAATGTGGTGCTTTAGCTAACCCAAATCATAGAGTGTTACAAAGTTAATACAAATCTCTCCCCATCTTTGGCTGAAAAGAATCCTCTGCCTATTAATCAGGGCTGTCCTGTGCATTTCTTTCAGCTGGAGATGGAAAAGCTTCAGCTCCAAGCACTTGAGCAGGAGCACAAGAAGTTGGCTGCCCGCCTGGAGGAGGAGCGAGGCAAGAACAAGCACGTGGTCCTGATGCTGGTCAAGGAGTGCAAGCAGCTCTCTGGGAAAGTCCTAGAGGAGGCCCAGAAGCTGGAAGAGGTGATGGCCAAACTGGAAGAGGAGAAGAAAAAGACAAGCGCGTTAGAGGAGGAACTCGCCACGGAGAAACGAAGAAGCGCAGAAATGGAAGCTCAGATGGAGAAGCAACTCTCGGAGTTTGACACAGAGCGGGAACAGCTTCGTGCCAAGCTGCACCGAGAAGAAGCACACACCACTGACCTCAAAGAGGAGATAGACAAGATGAAGAAGATGATCGAGCAGCTGAAAAGGGGAAATGACAGCAAACCCAGCCTCTCCCTCCCCCGGAAGACAAAAGATAGACGTTTGGTCTCCGTATCTGTGCAACAGAAGGACCAGTGACAAGATCTGTTGCGTGCCAGACAGACCTAGTGATAGAGGCTGCTGAGCCCGTGAAGAAGTTGCCTTTGACCGTGCCCGTAAAGCCTGCCACGGGGAGCCCCCCAGTCCCCGCCAGTGCCAAGGGGAATGCCTGCGCCAGTGCCGCCTCGGTCAGACCGGGTATCGAGAGGCAGGTTTCCCACGGTGACTTGATAGGCTCCTCTCTGCCCACTGTCCCACCTCCAAGTGCAAACAGAATTGAGGAAAATGGACCGAGCACCGGCTCAACACCAGATTTAACCAGTAGCCCAACCCCACTGCCCAGTACAGGTTCCCCGGCCCCCGGGCACACGCCCGCCCCGCCTCCGCACAGTTTACATTCACCGTGTGCCAACGCGCCTCTGCATCCGGGTCTGAACCCACGCATCCAAGCGGCTCGGTTTCGATTTCAGGGCAGTAATGCTAATGACCCAGACCAAAACGGAAACACCACCCAAAGCCCTCCATCCAGAGATGTCTCTCCTACAAGTCGTGACACTCTAGTGGCCAAACAGCTTGCTCGGAATACTGTGACCCAAGCACTGTCGAGATTTACAAGCCCCCCGGCGGGAGCGCCCCCAAGACCTGGAGCGCCCCCCACGGGGGACGTGGGCACCTACCCCCCGCTCAGTCGAACCAGTTTAAAGACTCCTGGTGGGGCCCGAGTTGACAGAGGAAACCCTCCTCCCATCCCTCCAAAAAAGCCAGGGCTCTCCCAAACTCCTTCTCCACCGCACCCCCAACTCAAGGTTATCATGGATAGCAGCAGGGCCTCCAGCACAGGGGTCAAAGCTGATAACAAAACTGTGGCTTCGCCTCCTTCCAGTTTGCCACAAGGGAACAGGGTAATAAATGAGGAGAATCTCTCTAAATCTTCCTCCCCTCAGCTGCCACCAAAACCATCCATAGATTTACCTGTGGCACCCGCAGGCTGTGCCGTTTCAGCCCTGGCCACATCTCAGGTGGGTGCCTGGCCTGCTGAAACCCTGGACTGAACCAACCTGCATGTTCAGAAAGTTCCCTTGTCATTCCCACCACCACTGCCTTTCGCTCTTCCATAAACCCTGTTAGTGCCTCATCCCGTAGAGCAGGTGCCTCTGACAGCCTCCTGGTAACAGCATCAGGTAAAGGGATTGAAATGTTATATCCTTCTTTAAGAATGTGGCCTGTCACTTGCCTTCATTTCCTTCACAATGCCTTAAAACTTTTTTTTTAATCTGATACTTTTTTTTTCTATTTCTTTCCCTTCTTTTTTCTTTTTTTTTTTGTGTGTGTGTGATTTTCTTTAAAGGCTCCAGGGTATGGTGATTCATCTTGCTATATGAATTGCGGTTTTGTTATGCTGAGTGCTTTTTCTTTTAAAAATAACCTGAAAGCAGTGGTTTGGAGCACACGGAGACCATTAATTTAGGGAAACTGAAGCATTTCCATGGGAGGAAAGACTCGTCCTTCTTATTAAATATTTATCTCACAAGATTTCACTATTAGTGAGCCATCTCCAGACAGTATGTGTTCAATTCTACCCCTTCTGAAACGGCTCATTTGAAAGAATGCTTTCAGGTGGTTATTAACACTACAGTCTACTTTGGATATCAAATTGATTAGCGATGTTCTGTAATTGGTATATTCTATGTTTTAATATCATTTGGTGCTGCCTTTTTTAACCTCAAAAATAGTGCATGTGTTTATAAACCTCTGTTCGAAGTTTACTTCAAAAGTTGTCTACTTTGTTTAGAGCTAACAGTTAAGCATAGATGGGTGACATAGCACGTGGGCTGTATTGGAGAAGGTTTCCAGTGCAGATCTGGTTTATAAAGTCACTGAATCTGGGACTCTTGAACAGTGAGTTGATAAAGAACTGGATTTTTCCCTTTTTGTTTTATAGTGCTAAAGGAAGCATTGCTAAAAAGCAATGGCATTTGTGCTTCACTGACTAAAAGTGGCTCTAAAATAATGTTACAGTGCCAAAGTTTTGATGAAATTTTGCAGGGGTCTCTTCTGCCCCAGGTGTTAGTGCTTAGCAGAGGCTGTTGGATCTGAATGAGAGAGAACTTTAAGAATTAAAGGAAGATTTGAGCTGTGGTGTTTTTAAGATTTAGGGAGAAGCATAGGAATAAGAAAAGAAGGTAGCACTGTACTTGCTAATTATCAGGTAGTGAGAGCAGTGTAACAGGACTGATTTATCCAGTTATAAGCTGTCTCCTAAATGTTCAACTCCTTGAGAAGTTAGGTTCATACATTAAGGGGCAAAATTGGAAATTGGAAACAGCATGGATTTGATGTTAGGTAATGGCACCCCACTCCAGCACTCTTGGAGGGAAAATCCCATAGACGGAGGAGCCTGGTGGGCTGCCGTCTATGGGGTCGCACAGAGTCGGACACGACTGAAGCGACTTAGCAGCAGCACAGCAGGTCTGCATTGGAATCTAGGCTCTGGCATTTGCAGCTCTGTGTTTTGGGTGATTTTTCTTGAACTGAGCAAATTTTCTCATCCTTAACATGGAGCTTATGCTGTTCATATTGGGGAAAGTGGCTGTTAGGATTTAATATCATAATATGCAAAGAACACGGTATTGAGCTTAGAGCAGCGTGACTGATGAACAAATAGAGGTAATATTACTGCTTGTATTTTGAAATTTTGCTTTAGAATTGACTTCAGTGATGCTTTGTGATATCTTATTTTTTAATCCAAAATGATACTATTGAGCTGGATGGTCTTTCTCATGGCCCTTTTCCAGCAAGTTAAATCCACCCTCAAAGGAGGAATTTTTGCTACTATTCAGGAGCATCAGAGAATGTGCTCTATGGACTTAAGGTACTCACAGAATACAAGTTCCAAAAATGTTTGGAGCCCTGGCAGTGCTGTTGACATAAATACGTGGACTATAAAACACAAAACACTTCCTGTGATATATAAATTTTGTCACTTTTTAAAAAATACAGAGCCATCTTTGCTTTGTACCATGATGCTTTGCCAGTGGCTGCCTGGGTCATTACTGTGCTCCCGGGTTCAGCTCCAGAGCCCTCTGGTTCAGTGGAAAAGTTTTAAAATTAGGATCCCTGACAGAAGAATGTTTTGTTTTGTGTTTTTTTCAGCAGGGTGTAAGTTAACATCTAGAGTCATAGAATTCTAGTCCATTATATATTCACCAAAATGACCTGTCTAGGATTTTGGACAAAGGAATCATAGCTCCTCTGGGGTGGGAATGCCATTGCTTGTGTGTAGAAAGCAAGAGAGAATAAATTGTAGAACCAAAGAAACAGCAGTCACAGCAGATCCACTTAACTGGTTCCTCATTTTCTCTTCTCTGATTTTGTAGTTCGACCACGGCAAGGTTACCTTTGGTGGCATAACAGCCTTCCATGTCATTTGATTAGAAGATGTAGTTTATTAGGAGAAAAAAGGCAGTGGAAGTTGTTTAGATATCAACAGGCATTTGCTGAACATCCAGTCTACTACGGGAGATAGAAATGTTATTATAGTTACATAGTTGGGGTGTTTAACTCAGCTGTGGATGTAGGTCAACTGAAACTTTGCAAATAAGGTAGAAGATTTCAACTCTCTTTCCACTTAGATGCCTCCCTTTTGGCTGCCATGCCGTTGCAACTTGGGAAGCACCAGAGTGCCCTCCATCCTGCTTCTTAATCTGCCTTGCCTGGGTGAGCATGTACCTCTCCAAAGCATAGGCTCACTGAAGGGTTTTCATCTTATAACAGTTACTAGTGTCACTGTGATCACTGAGTCGGGAACGGGGACACTGCACCTACCAAATACCTGGTGGATGTGTGCTCCAGGGTCAGCGGTGAAAAGAGCACTGGGCTGAGTGCAAAAAAGGCAGTGTTGGTCCATCTCTGCTCCTTTCTAGGTATTATCCTAAAGAGCAGATTCTCTCTGAGTCATTAGTTTTTTCATCTAAAAATGAAAGCACTGAACCAAAAAAGTAATAATAGTTCCAAACCAAAAAGATGTGTTAAACTTGCCTGTTCAGTTTTTCAAGTAGTAGTTCACTACCTCTCCCTTCTTGGAAATCTAGATCCCATTATCTTTGAAACCTAAAAATCTACATTTCTATGTCAGCTTATATCTATGATAAACAATTATGATTAAGGTAAAGCGCTGAAGAGAATTGCAATGACAAAAGATATCACTTTGATGAATTGTTTTATACATTAACTCAGTTAGCCCTTTTAGAGCCAAATGTAAAATTTTTAAATAACACTTTATGGCCAAATGTTAAAATTTTTATTATTTAAGTAAAATTTAAATAATTCAAGATTTTTAGAATTTAAAGTTCCAAACAGCTTAGAACTTCTTGCTGCTCCTGAACTTGCCACATGAACACATTAATTGTTAGATGAACAGAAGCCCAAACCAAAAATCACTCCGGGCAACTGAGTTTCCATACCCTTGGAATTTTGTTTTTTTTCCTTTTTCTTAAAAAAGTTGTTTGATGCACTTTATTTGATTTGGTTCAGTTTTTTTCCCTTAGGTAAACATGCATTTAAAAAATTCTTCTCCATGTTTGATTGGCTAAGTCAGAAAATGAGATCCCTCTGAGCTATGAATGAGATTAACCTTCTCCACACTCTGAAGCTGATGCCGGAAGCTGTTCTCAACTCCTCTGCTATTGCACGTTCTGTCTGTTCCCTTCATCACTGCATGTTTTGCAAGATGCTCACTTTTACTAATGTTTGCATATGACTCTGTAGAGCTGAGTGACCTTTTTCTAGCATCGTTAAAGTAGCTATATGACTGCAGGTCTGTTCAGGCATTACTTAACCATTACTTAACCTAACCAGTCAACTAAATATTATAATTTTGATCATTGTGGGGAATTTCAAATGAACAATAAAGTCTCATGGTGAAGTTTTATTTTTCCCAAATTTATGACAGGATTTATTATAGTAATTTAAGCTTGCTGAGCCTGGAGAAAATTGGAAGTGGTAGTGGAGATAAAAAATGTACTTAAGAATACATTTAAGAATTTTTAAACTTTAAGAATACTTGGTATTTATAAAGTGTTTTTCATTCTTAAAGACTTTTTCAATATATTTAAAAGAAGAAAATAAGAGATTGATATATATTCTTCTGGAGTCTTTATATTACAGAGCTATAAGATTCTTGGGTGATCTAAAGATTGAGAAAATTTTTGAATAAAATATTTTGTATTTAAGATAGCTTAGCATTAGAAATCAGATTTCCCAGGAAATTATATCCATAATTGAATATTTCCATAAAAACAGTTAAAATATATTTATATTTTAATTGTCCCCAATGGCTAGAATCATCTTAAAAAATGAAAACAAAACTCAAAAAAAATGGCAAACTGTTTAATATTTACCTGTTAATATTCCTAAAAGGATATCAAGAACTGAGGACCTCCCCCACCCCTGGTTTGAGTTGGAGATACTGAGAGGAAGAGGGGAGGGGGTGGAGGCTGGGAGGAAGGAAGGTGGGGGAGGTGGACAAACAAGAGTGTAGGCCATAGTCCCTCCTATTCCACAGAGAAGCACAGTGCCAATGCCTTCAAATTGCCTTTGTGTTTGCTTTGCAGTCAAGGTTTCATACCTTGGTATTTATAATTTCTCTGTTTATCATCCATTTCTAATAAGTACTGATTTAATTTTTGTGGGCTTGTTTTTTTGTTTGTTTTTAAGAAAATACAAAAGGTAAAATGTACCAGAGAGGAGCCTTCTTGTAAGTATGAAGTAAAAAATGTTACTTTTGTAAGAAGAGCTAATGAATATCAATGGGAAAATATCATAAAGTTTAGATAAATATCTAATTTTATGAGCATTTGAATTTTATGTTATTATAGTCTGAGTAAAAGCAATAAATTACCCAGAGATCCAAATAATTGAAGATACAATATCCAGTTTCTGATAAGCAGTCAGTTTCATTTGTAGAAACTGCTTTGGTGTTTTTCTGAAGAATTTTTAAAGTTCTGAGGAATACTTTGATATTCACTTTTTAAATACTTACTGAAATAATTTAAGGTTAGTAATTTAAGATTCAATGATAAGTTTATTACGTATTAATATAACACCCATGTACTCAGAATATTATCCTGGTACCGAGGGAGTGAAGAGGCAGGGATAGCAAAGATCTACCATTGTATCTTACTACAGAGACTGTTACTAGACAGGTGTAGAAAGTGTACCCCAGGAGTGAATATGTGCACACATACCCCCATATACACCTCAACTTTACTTTCGGATTTTGGGGGCTTTACTTTCAGATTTTAAGGAAGAAGGAAAAATAACTTATTTTGAAAGTTAACTATATTTAAGCCTAAAATACACTATATATTACATTAAATAAACATTTTTACTTTACTGTTTTTACAGCCTTTTGATCAAGGAAGAATTCAGAAAATTTTCCATGCTATATGCAGCCGACTTCACACACTTAACAGATTCTCTTCTAAAGCTGCTAAATACTGATGAGAAATCCTAACTATGATAACTCTTATGACTTTTGTTAAAATTATATGGTAGAGTGTCCTGTTTTGTTAACTGATTAAAAGTTTTTGGTACAAAATGTGAAGATGGCCAGATGATATAATCTTCCATTGTATATTGAATATTTGTGCTGATATATTCTATATATGTTGTGCTTCTATTAATACTTAATAGTAGTTGGCCGCCCACTATTTTTCTTCCAAATAAGGGAATTCCAAGAATGTAAATATTCCTTCACGGTATTTGGTCCATCTCAATGGTTTATATAAAATTTATAAATTAAGTACCTTGGAAACACTGTAGAAAAAAGGAAATTTTCTATTTTTTAGAATTGTTTCTATCTTATGCTTAAAGGTATCTTTCAGTTAATAACAAAACTGAGAAAATCTGTGCATAGTTTTAAAATTCAGTTTGTTTTTAAAACAAGACAGCCTTCTTGTTTCCTGAAACCAATCACCACTTTAACACTTATCTGTACGAGACTCACAACTAAAAATAATTTGTCACGATGTATATTAATTTAACTAGCAGCAGATATAAGATTGAAATAACAGTACAGATTTATGCTAAAGTAAATATTAACAGATTGGTCACATTAGAAACCACATAATCCTCTAGGGGTATGTGTTCATGTGTCTGTGTGTGTGTGTAATTTGAAAGGAATGGTTAATATCTGTCTCTTATCCTTGCTCCTACTGTCTAACTAGGGTCACTTTAACCCACAGGCTGGTCACCCTCCCTAACCCCTTTGCTAATGAGTGGTGGTCCTGCCCCCCTGGCTGGCAGGCCCACCCTTCTTCAGCAAGCTGCTGCCCAGGGAAATGTCACTTTATTATCAATGCTGCTTAATGAAGAAGGACTGGACATTAATTACTCCTGTGAAGATGGCCATTCTGCCTTGTATTCTGCTGCTAAGAATGGACATACAGGTAAAGATGGTACCTTCTTACTTCACTGTATCACCCTCTTGCAAAAGGATGAAGAGTTAAAAGCACTGTAGCCATCATTATGAGCAAAATTATTATTTCACATTTTCTCTTCCAGGTGAAATAAAAAACTTTTTTTACATGATGTAAAGTTTTGTAAACATTTAAAAATCCAATTTGGACAGTTCGGTAACAATGTAAAATTTTGCACCTAGCAAAAAGTTGTCTTTGTTTTATGCACAGTAAAATGTATTGTGTGCCTAGAAATTTGGAGTCTAGTAACTGTAAAACACATTTTGAATAAAGCCCCCATCTGTGATCGCTTTGGCCAGGACAAAATAGCCCTAATTTGTCTCTTAGAAATGGCTGATGTCTGTGAAAGTAAAGCCATAGGGCTTTAGCATATGCTGCAGTGAGGGAAAGTTTTAGTAGTTAGGAAAGGTCATGGGTCTGAAACTGTTCTGTAGTTAGAACCAATTTATAGTTATTTGAATTTTTTAAGAGAACTGAGAGGTTGTGCAACTATACATGACATATTGATGAAGTTGGGGGATTAATCTTGTTCCTTAAAAAGCAAGTCTTATAGTCAAATACACTAAAACATAACAATAGTGCAGATAAAGAGATGATCTGATGGCAAATGCAAAATTAGATAGTAGGCATATATAAGCCATGTGATCCTTGGTGAATTCACATAATGTGGCTTTCTTGGAAGTTTTTAGAGCTTCACTGTGTTCCAGTGGGCTGCATAGAGATTCTAGGGAACTACAGTATGAGAACTCATTATTTTAAAAGTATTTTGGAGTACTTCTTCCAAAGTACAGTAAGAATTTCCTCTAATATATAGAGAAATTCAGTCTAGTAAATAACATGTGGAACGTGAGATCTAAGTGGTATTCATGCCTGAGTCTGGTGACTTTCTAGAGGTTCTCCTTAATATTCATTCAGGGAGTTAAGTCTAAGATAACCACAACATGAAAGCATTTTAATGATTAAATTAAACACCAGAAAGTAAGATTTAACTATTTAAATACAAAGAATGGTATATCAATTTAGTCAAAAAATTTTATTTTCCATCCAGTAACATTTTTTTCTGGGATTGTCTGATGGAAAAACCTGGTAAAACTTTTTCTGACATATGACTCTCCTTTCACTCATCAGTCACTCTTCCCCCAGGTGCCCCCCCCCCCAAAATGAAAGAAACCTTGTCTTAGTTGATGAGTCTGGGGTATATGATCCTGGGGGAAAGAGGCTTCTTTTCCTTCATAATAGCCTGTGGAATCTTATATCGACCCTGAAAGAAATGTCAGATGAGCTGTGCATGAGAGAGGTCCCTCGGGGTTAGTATCTGTCTACAGCTTGTATAGAATTTGGCTCATCGTGAATCTAAGTGGGAAATTAAAATGGCTTTCTATTAAAATCCATAGACTGTGTGAGATTGCTGCTGAATGCAAAAGCCCAAGTCAATGCTGCTGATAAAAATGGCTTCACACCCTTGTGTGCTGCAGCTGCTCAGGGACATTTCAAGTAAGTGATGCTCTTAATCCTTTTTTTCCCCCCTCATGAAAAGAGCCTCTTTATGATTTGCACATATATTTTAGTTCTGGCTGAATGTGTAAACTAGTACTTAAGATCCTTTGGCAAGTAAATTCAACTAAACATCTTTGAGAATTTAAGTGCAAAGGAGGATCCTAAATTTGCTCTTCTTAATAATAGATAGTTGTATATTGGGAAGTGAAGAAGAGGAATATGCTGTTTCCAAACCTCGTGTGAATGAACTTG